>OZ016477.1:3856922-3911922 GCA_963966605.1 Caenorhabditis sulstoni
AAATGGTGCAGTGATAGAAAATGTGAAGTGTTTTGAGATCTTCCAATTGGCGCATAGAACGTCTGAAAATCTTTATTTTGAGCAAAGTTACGCACGTTTTAGTGTCGGCACTTCTTTTTTCGAAAGCTGAGCCACTAAAACTCGCCTAACTTTCTTCAAAATGAAGATTTCGAGACGTTCTTTGGACGATTCGAAAGGCCTTAAAACGTTCTGCATATCTGGTAACAAGGCCGTTTCAACAGAATCCAGCACAAAAAAGTTGGGCCCGATTTCCTCGGAAACTCTTGTTTCCTCCCCTAGAAACTCTCATTTGCCTCTTCCAATTTCAGTTCTTCTCGTCAAGACTGTCCTCTCTTTTCTGTCTCTCGTTCCTTTTTTTCGTTTTTTTTTCCCGTTTTTGCGAATGAATTCCTCATCAGCAAGAAGACGGCGACGAGCATCATAAAAACGCAATTACATACAAAAAACACAATGTTTTCGTATTCGTTCCATCATTTTTTCGACTACCAACTTTTCTCTCTCTCTCTCTCTCTCTCTCTCTTTCTCTTTCTCTCTCTCTCTCTCTCTCTCTCCTTCTCTTTCTCTTTCTCTCTTTCTCTCTTTCTCTCTCTTTCTCTCTCTCTCTCTTTCTTTCTGTCTCTCTCCCCGTACAATTTCCGTTCTCGTATCAATCGCTATCATGTTTTGAGAGGCGCCCCTTTTTGTTGTCCAACAGAGCGCGTTTGCAGCCGTCAGCGAACCCCTTCTCTGCACCAGTATTCCCCTTTTTCGGCGCCCGTTTCCGTTCCATTTCCTCCCGGCGGCGCGCCCTTTCTCTGCGTTTTCCGGGCGGATCGTCGTGTCTGCGTCTCCGCTCGTATCACACTATCTCTCTCTCTCTTTTCTTTTTCTCTATTTTGGCGAGAGTCCAGTTTGACGAGCCAATTAAAACGTTTTTGTCAACTCGGTCCCCCCCTCCCCTCGTTTCCCATCTTTTTCGGGGCTCCGCGAGCTCCACGAATGGGCGTATCCGATGTGTGGAAGAGGAAACGCACTGTCGGTTGCTAGGCCACGAGCTCTTGTACATTTTGTTTGTGCAGTGAGCAAGAATGCACAAAGAGCCCAATTCCCCAGGAGCCCGGCGAACATCACCTGCTCTCACTTTTTTCCGGCCCCCACTCTCTCTAATGATCTGACTCACTTGCTCGCGGAGCACTCGAGCACTTTGTGTCGAGACTCGTCGAAAGTGCTTCCACGTCATGAGAAGAGGCGTCGAAAGATCCCGGGAGACCTCCTACTCCTCCTCACTCCCCCCCCCCCCGAATGCAACATAATCACTCTCTCTCTTTCCGAATGAGCAGGGCCCTCCTTCCGTCTCAATCAATCACTGCCCCCTCGAAAAGCAGAAGAAGAAGAAGACACCTGTCTCTTCCTTCCACCACCCACTCTCAATCATCCTCAATTCGACACCTCATCGTCACCGAAGAGACCCCCTCGTGGTTACTTTCTCGAATGTTTCGGTTCCCGGCGGCCGCGCGAATCCTCGGCCATCTCTTTTCCTCACAACCCTTTCTCGGCTCATTCCATTCTTCTTTAACAGTTTCAGTCTGAAAACGTGTTTCGCGTCGTGCCGCTGAAAGAGAAACTTGTCGCCCCGGCTCGGGTTTTCAAGTGATTCGAAGGAAAAAATCTCGAAAATTCCCACTTTTCAAGCGTTTTCCTCGATTTTTGTAGGCAGAGCAAACAAAGAAAAATGCGAAAAACCTGACAGAACAGCTAATTTCCCGGGAAAAAATCTGAAAAAAATAAAGTTTTTCTGCGAAATTTCAGAAACTTTTCAAGCCCAAATATGTCTATTCTGTGCAAATTTCTCTTGAAAATAGTCGTATTCTCGTCGAAAAAATAGGCCCCGCCCATCGCAACTGGCCCTTCTCATTAGAGCGCACTTTGCACTTTCGGAAAACCTTTCCATTCCCGATGGCCGCGCAAAACCTCGGCCACCTCGAATTTTTTCTCCTTTTCTCCCCGGCCTCGGAAAATCGCGAAAATCGAGAGCGAAGTTTCGATTATTCACGCTCCACGGAGGCCTATTTTCGCGTCAGTTCCGGAAGAAAAAAGGTGTGTGACTCCCAGTTTTGAATGACTTTTATACACGCCAACACGCTCGCTCGCTCGCGCGCGCGCTCCCCTCAGCGACACGTAATTAGCCTGTGAGAAGGGGAACCGCACTGGGGGGGCCCGGCTCTGGGGGCTCGGCGAGCTCTGAGGGCTCGGAGCAGCGGCCGAATAGGCGAGGAGGACCACTAGATTATTGTTGTTGTCGCCGGCGACGGCGTTGAGAAGATGTCGTCGTACATGATTCCCTTCCAAATACAAATATTCTGTCTTTGTGCTCTTTGAGCCGGGTTACTGTACTCCCTAGACTCCCCCCCCCCCTTTTCGCGAGTACAATAGGGCGCACTTGCACCAGTTTCATCTGTTTTTCATCATGAGTGTTTCACAAATGAGACATTTAGTATTCCGTTGGCGTCGCTCTCTGAAATTGTCGCATGATGAATGGACAATGAGCTTCTGATCTCGACGTCTTCATCTTGTCCAGAAGACGTCACCACTTTGTACCTTCTCTAATCTGTCAAGTGCACGTCTTCTCCTTTCCACTGATTCATTATAATCTCGGATTAGCCCGCCCGTGAGTTGCTCCCTTTCTTCTCAATATATTCATGGCTCTCCCCGTTTCTCGATGATTTATGTGCTCTTTCCCCCCGTCGTCGGCTCCGCGAGCTCTCTCCCATTTTTCCAGTAGTCTCAATTCATGAAATCCACGTGGCTCCTCTTGCTCGGGCTCATTGTGCTCACTGTGTGCTCGGCGAAACGTGGCGGCTCCCGTGGCGGCTCCTCGTCGTCGTCGGCCATCGGAAAACACTATTCGAGGAGCAAACCGTTTTTCACGAGAAAGTGAGTTTTCGAAGAGCACTCCACCAGAGCTCACGGAGCACATTCTCTGCAGATACTCGAAACCGGGCTCCATTGAGCACACGTCGAACTTCCGCTCGTTCGTGTTCGGAGCCGCTTCCGGACTGCTCATGTTCAATGCGGGACGCCACATCATTCAGGACTCGACGGAGCCCATTTCGTGAGTCGCTTTATGGCTCCACTCGAGCTCACATAGAGTCTTTGCAGGTTTGGCAGCAGGAAGTACTACTGGGGCGAGTCGAGGTTCGAGCCGGACGAGGAGCTCCCCGTGCAGTGCATCAATCGCATCGATCCGCAGGATCCTCAGTTCGGAAGAGTAACCGAAACAAGTTCGAAGAGACTCGGAAGAACGAACCGCGTGTTTCAGGTGTATTTCGACAACGAATCTCGTCCGCAAGAGATCGTCTATGCGTGTCCGGCTGACAATAACTGCTGTGGCTTCGACTGTTGCACCGAATCCACGTTCTTCACTTCCATTTTGTAAGTGGAGAGAGTTCGTTCACTATTTTCTAGACCCTGCAGAGAACACGTGACTTGTTTGTTTAACTTTAAACCTAAACAGAGCGACCGACATCTGGCGGGTTCCGCGCCCCACTATCATTCGCGTGCACTTAGGCCACGCCCACTTTTCTCGAATCGAGACAGTGTCTTCAAAGAGGACTCGGAGCCAGAAAACGAACATCTCACCTATCCGATTCCATTTTCAGCAGTCTTCTGGTGATCCTTCTCGTCGTGTCGGTGATGAGTATCTTCGTGATCGAGTGCTTCCGATGGTGTCTCCACTGCACCTACTTCTGCAAACACGGCCACGCGCGCGACTTCGAGCCCCTCAGCATCTAGAAGATTCCATTTCCTGCCTTCTTCTTCTTCTTCTTCTTCTTCTTCTTCCAACTGGTTCCTTCCCCGTTTTCTTTTCATTCTCAAAACCTTCTGCGATACTTTCCATTTTACGGGTTCACCTCCTCCCCCAATAAAGCGAATCATAAAAGAGTGCTGCTGATGGTGGTTGCTTCCGGAACGCGGCAGTTATGATCCACCTCCTTCCGCTGCTGCTTCTCGTTTTCCCGTCCGTCGACGCGTTCTGCTACTACGGCACCGCGTTTCAGAACACCACCGGGTAATCCCCCGGATCGGCAAGTGCGCTCCATTGACAATTTGCAGATGTTTCCAGTTTTTTCGCACTCCGTTGAACTTCACGAACGCCGTCCGGGTACTACCGTAATCCGGTCGCCGCCTCCTTCCCAGACTGTCCACGTTTTCAGTTTTGCCGCGTCAACATGAAATCGACGATGGGCCGTCCGACGTCGTCGCTCAAGAATCAACAGATTCAGGCGGCCGCCCTCAAGCTGGGCATCGAAGAGTATTGGATCGGCGCGTCGAACGTCGACAACGACTGGGAATGGCTCGACGGCAGTCTGATGGGCTACACGAACTTCGACGTCGCCGGCGGCTATCCGAAGAAGACCGAATCGCAGATCGGCGCCGTTTCGATGGCGTCGCTCTCGGGCCTCTGGTACACGAAACTCGACGCGATGTCGTTGCCGTTCGTCTGCGAGTTCGATCAAATCGACGACTACGATCAAGGTCAAAGACCGCGACGCGACCGCAACGCTCGCTCTTCTTTCAGGAATCCTCTACCGTTCGCCGAAGACGCAGAGTCTCCGTTTCCCGCACGGCGGCGTGAAAGCGCCGATCCTGCTCGTGCAGTCCACTGATCAGGCGGTCCTGTATCCGTCCGTCGGGCCGCTGCAAAACGAGCAGGAAACGGGCGAGCGTGTGTACCTGAAGCCGATCGGACTGACTGCCGGCGCGTTCCCGCCGATGGGTCTGAGCGGGCAGCCCGTCGTGATCATGAACCCGCGACGAGTCCGCAAGAAGTTGCAGCCGGTCATTGTGACTGAAACCGAGACCGAGCTGAGTCGGAATGTGAAGGAGAAGGAGGCGTCCGAGGACACGCTCCACCTCAAATCGGCCGTCGGAAACGGTGAGTCGCATCGAAGTCCGCCTAACATTCGGATGGTCTAGTCGCGAAAAGATTACAGCACATCTCGAGATCTTTCGAATGGTTCAACAAACTTTCGAAAATCCTTGTCTTGAGCATACTTTCTCCGGTCCGAAAAACGAAAGTGCCGTTACTGAAACGTGCATAACTTTGCTCAAAACGAAGATTTTCCGACGTTTTCTGAACCATTTCGAAGATCTCGAAATGATCTTTGAGTTTTGTAACCACACCATTTTGATAGCATTCGCTACGAAAAAGTTATGCCGCACCCAACCCTTTCCAGACACTTCTGGCGCGTCTTCTTCGCAACAAGAGCTCAGCTCGTCGTCGAAAACGGCTCGCGAGCGCGAGGAGAACGAGACGTTGCGTTCGAAGACGGTCAACATTCAGCGAGGCCGATGATAGTAACACCCGCGGCGGACACGAAATAAATCATTCACTCTCGATGCACAAAAGATCATACGCACGCAAATCGACGAGAGACGGCGAGACGCAGACGGCGATGACGCAGAAACGGGAGAAATGGTTGGGAAGAGATAAGAGGGAGGGGGGATAGATTGGAAGGTGTGAATAAGAGGATTCGGACGGTTTCCTGGAAAACCCGCACTGTTTCCAGGGCGCCATTTATCATCGGACACAGCTACAGTAAGCGGGTTTCGTTGCGAGACCCAAAGAACGAGCTCTTGTGCAATGGAGCGCGTTTCCACCTTCTACCGAGACTCGAGGGAGAGTCGACTCTTTTCGTGGCGAGACCCGCCTCCTTGTGGTTCACTGATCGCCGCCTTGTTCTTGTGCTCTCTGCCGAAACTGATAAAAGTGCTCCACCCCGGGCAATGATATCAATCATGCTCTATTAAAACGTTTTTTTTTCCGGTCTCGTGACTCGTGACTCTTTCTCGACCGGGATGGCCTAGTTTCTCCGTCGCGAATCCTAGGCCATGCGTTTCAGTCTCCCTTTAGTTCTACTTTCTGTCGGTTATCAGCTCCTCCTCCTCCCAAAAGAATTTATAATTCCCTGCCTAGGCAGGAGAAACTTTCTCCCCTTTTTCTTTTTTCTCATTCCGTCCGCACAGAACTCGACTCTATCTCTATTTTTTTCCAGATTCCGTTTTATGGCACACTTTACCCTTTTTCTAGTCACTTTTCTCATTTCGAGCCGTTTCGCCGAGCCGCGCACCCAGAATGCGCACTTTTTGATTTCTGGGAGCGGCGAGAATTTGTGCGATTCGGAGAAGTGTGAAATTGATAAAAACTGGAATAAGAGCGGTGAGTTCTTCGGAGCACTTCCAAACTAGACACAAAGATGATAAATATGGGTGCACAAAGTGCCACGAAACGGAAAGGTGTGCCTTCTGCACGTGGCCGCCGGGTTTTCTAGGCCACGAGCTGGGAATTTGAATCTGATCGAGGAAATCACGTGGAACCGATTGAAACTAGCCGCAGCAAGTCCCTTTAACAGGGCATTCTTACTGTCGATCACGGAAACAGTCCTAACTTTGTTATGGCTGAATCTATCAAAACGATGTAATTGCAAACATTTTAGAGCTTTTTGTGAGCTTTCGAATGGCAAAAAGAACGTCTGAAAATCATCATTTTGAAGAAAGTTATACACATTTTGATGAACTATGAAATTGAAGAATCGGAGTTGTGGCACAAAAAGTGTGATTTTCACACGTTCTTTGAACCATTCGGAACATTTCAAAACGGGCCACACTTTCTTTCTGCCACTGCACCGTTTCCAAATAAATCAGCACGAAAAAGTTATCCCGACTTTCAATTGATGGATCTTGCTGATTCGATGGATGTTCCCATTTTGAACTACAGGGACCGTAGAGAAAAGTGCTCATTTCCAGAAGTGTGCGACTATGTGAATTGCAACGACGACGCTTGCGAAGGCGGCGGCTACCTGCTGTGGACGCAATACGTGGAGTGTGCCTCGTCGACGACAACTCGCGTACCGCCCCCCGCTGTCTACCGTAACCCCCCTCTCTCGCTCCTCTTCTTCCAGACGCTGCTCATCGTCGCCGGCGTCGTGTACATGCTCGTGCTGTTCGTGATGGTCTCTTCGGCGGCCGACGACTTCTTCTCACCCTCCATCTCCTCCATCGTCGCCCATCTCCGCATCAGCGAGTCCGTCGCCGGCGTCACTTTCATGGCGTTCGGCAACGGCGCTCCCGACGTGTTCGGAGCCATCGCCTCCGTGCTCAGCAGTCCCACTCCGAAGGCCGATCTGGCTCTCGGCGAGCTCTTCGGCGGCGGCCTCTTTGTGACGACGATGGTCGTCTCGACCATCGTTCTCACTTCGCCGTTCGACGTCGAAGTGTTCAGCACGATGCGAGACCTCCTCTTCTATCTCGTCGCCCTTTCGTTTCTCGGCTTCTGCTTCCTCTTCTACAATCGAGTCACTCTTTGGATGCCGTTGAGTTGGGAGGGACTAGAAATACCTCGGCCATCGTTTCGCTTTTCAGCGTTTCTCGGCCTCTACGTCATCTACGTGCTCACCGTTTTCGGAGTTCAGGCGATGCACAATAGGAAGCGGAAAGCCCTGCAGAAGCAGAACTCAACGCGAAGCCATCACAGTGTCGTTCCTGAGATTGCAGTGCAAGAGCAGGGTACCGTAACCCCGACCCCGCCTCCTTCCAGCCAATTCGTTTCAGCACCTCCGTTCCAGGAGATCTCGATTGTGACGGAAGCGATCGATAAGCTCAAAGAGCACATGGCCGAGAAAGCGCAGAGCAGGCGGTTCGTGAAAAGAGCCTCTTACATGGTGTCCGGCGACGGTCTCATGAACTCTCTGCATCCGTACGCCCACTCGAACATGGGAATGTCGCGGAGGGAAAGTCAGTTGTCCCAAGACGAGGACGAGGAATTCGTCGTCATCCACGGCCACGTCTTCCAAGGCCATGAAGCCCGGAGCAGGGCGGCCAGTATTGTTCCGGAGCCGATGAAGATCAGCAGCTGGACATCGAAGGATGTTTTGAAAGATCTGGCCGATCACCTGGATCCGCGGCCGGAGAGTGACGACTGGGATGAAATGGGAATCGTCGGGAGAGTGTTCGCTGTCATCAATGTAACGTTTTCTATAAGCTCTCTTCTCAATTTCTGCTTTTCAGATTATTCCTACTTTCTTTTTCAAGCTGACAATTCCGTTGAACGAAATGAGTTGGTCGAAACCGCTCGCTTTGATTCATGCCTTCACTTGTCCCGCTTTTCTTCTTTTCTCTCTTGAATGTAAGTTTTCGAATCGAAAATTTGGCTCAGAAAAGGATTGGAAATAATCACATCGGTTCATTCCAAGCGTTGGGAATAGTATTCTTCACTGCCAACACTTCCCCTCGTGCAGCCTTCATCCCTATTGACGAAGCGGCCGACATCTCGCGGGTTCCGCCCGCCGCTATCTTTTGTGTACGCCCTGACTCCGCCCAGTTTTCGGTCGCCGCAAACTTGACAGGCAAATGTCAGTTTCGTATTCTCGGAGCGACGAGTCATTTCTGAAACTAGACCTATTTTTATCGCTTTTTCTGCTACAACAGATAAAAGTGTGTTCATTGGCACATTATTTCAAGGTTTCGAATGAAACCGCACATTTAGAAAGGAGTTATCACCGAAAAACAGAGAGAACAGCTTAAAAATGGCTGTAAATGGTCAGAGAATGGTTGATTCCTCGTGGTTCTTTACAGTTTTCCTCACTTCTCCGTTCTCCGGAAGTCCCGGTCTATGGCTCTACGGGCTCGGCGCTTCCGTGATTATCGTGTCTCTTCTCACTTTTTACACGGAACTAGGAGTCCAGCCGAAGTATTACAAGGTAGAATCACTCGAAATTGGTGCGAAACAAGTTCGTTCGACTCCAGGAATTCTACTCTTACGCCGGATTTCTGATGTCGATCGCGTGGATCTACCTCATCTCTTCTGAAGTCGTCAACGTTGTGACGATGCTGGGAGTGGTCTCACGGGTTTCACACGAAGTGCTCGGGCTCACGATACTCGCGTGGAGCAACAGCATCGGCGATCTGATTGCTGATGTTTCCGTTGTGAAACAGGGATATCCGAGGATGGCGATGGCGGCGGCGATCGGCGGACCGCTTTTCAGTGAGTTCCCTCTTCAACGAGCAAATCCGGCGAATCATGAGTTTTCAGATCTTCTCATGGGTTTCGGACTGCCGTTCACAATCGCGAAGCTCCAGGGAAAATACATTTCGGTGAGTTTTCTTAGAAAAAACTCACATAATTTTCGGCGCAATTCGCCGTCATAATCGGCAAACGGCACATCAAACGGCACAAGGCACATCGAACGGCACAGTGCCGTTGACGGCACAATAAGGGCGAGTACGCCGATTTGGCTCGCTAGAAGCAGCACAGCGCCCACCTTGCGGCGCATGAACGGCTCACTAAAGGCACGTTAACGGCACGGTGCCGTTACAGGATGATGCAGTCAATATACTGATGGTTGCATCATCTTATGCAATTCTTCATGTTTAAACATGTTTTTTAAAGTTTTTTTCTATGAAATTGGCCTACTTTTACTGTTTTTGAGGATTTAAAAGTGTTTTTTCACATCGTTTTTGCAACCTCTCCCTCTAAATATATTTTTTCTATGTTTCAATGTTTTTTGCGCGAGGAAATTCGCAGATATACCCCATTTTTTCCCCAATTTTCGTCATTTCACTCTATTTTTCAGAATCAAAACTTTCTCAAAATGTAAGAACAATATGCGCGTCCGGCTCCGAACGCAATTCACTGAAGCGAAGTAAGTCATCCCAGTCATCGCGATTGCAGCGATTTCTGTTGCTTTCAGGCGTGAGATGGCCGGATCCACCTTTGTGCCAGGAACAGAAACTTCCAGACCCAACAGAAACGTAAGGAAAATTTCACATCGCATGTTCAAGAATCTATAGATTGTCTCTTTTTTAGGGGAATCCGGCGGAGCGGCAATACGAAAACGATTCGTGATTGGCAAAACGGGTGACAAAACGGATCGCACGAACGTCTCGCTTAACATTCCCTTTGTTCTTGACTTCTATCCCTGTGTTCCCCACTTTTTTTCCCCCTATTGCCTTTCTAACGATCTTTGAATAAATGATCTATTTACAAACTGAGAAGAGCTCTTATTGCTGCTAGCAGAAATATCAGATACAAACAGCAGATTAAGCGCGCAGTGCCGTTTGCCAAATCGGCGCAGTTGAGGCGCAGTGCCGTTCATCAAGGCGGCGCAGTTATTATCGGATTTTTTTGAATGCAATACGCTGCGGAAATTTTTTTTTTCTAAATGTCGATTTACGGGTTGGTCCCGCCACGAAGAGAAAGAGACGCAGACGACGAGAAATGAAATTTCTTCAATTTTTTCAAATTTTTTCATTTCTCGTCGTCTGCGTCTCTTTCTCTTCGTGGCGGGACCAACCCGTAAATCGACATTTCGAAAAAAAAATTTCCGCAGCGTATTGCATTCAAAAAAATCCGATAATAGGGCGCAGCGCCGATCGCCGAAACGGCGCACTGTGCCGCGCTGGACGGCTAATTAACCACTAGGCAACGGTTAATTTGCCGTCCAACACGGCACATGCGCCGATTGTGACGGCGAATTGCGCCGAAAATTATGTGAGAAAGAAGAGCTCAAAAGTGAAACAGGACGAGCAGACTCGTTTCGAGACGTGCAAAGTATAGTGGAACCCGCGGACCCGCGCGATGTCCGTCGCTATACTATGAAGCTGGTTTCTGTTTATGAAGCAGCGGACATCTCACGACTCCGCGAGTGTCACAATCCTTTTCGTGTGGCGAGCCAACGTCTTCTTCCGGGCGGTACCCCGGAATAGAACTCGCCGGATTAGAACTGGGACGGATTGGAACTAGGACGGATTGGAACTGGGACGGATTGGAACCGTTATCAGTGGAGCGCGTTTGCTTTCCATAGTTTTTTGTTAACTTTTTGGGTTACTTGCGTCACAAAAAGAATTATACCTAACTTAGTTCTAATCCGTCCCAGTTCTAATCCGTCCCAGTTCCAATCCGTACCAGTTCCAATCCGTCCTAGTTCCAATCCGTCCCGGTTCTATTCCGGCGAGTTCTAATCCGGGGTACCGCCCTTCCGGAATCAAAAACACGCTTCAATTATTTACAGATGACAATAAACCCGACGTATCGGCTTCTCATCGTTTTTCTCGCCATTTCGCTTCTCGCCACTCTGATCGGTGGGAAATATTCGAAAAAAGAAGAGAGAAAACGGGGAAATTTGCAGGCATTCCGGTGCAAAAGTTCCGTCTCCAACGACCGCACGCCATCGTTTTGATCTCCATTTATTTGGTTTTCATCGTTTTCGTTCTCCTTTCCGAAACGAACGTTTTAGTTTGGAATTGATTGAATCGCCTTTCTTTGTACATTTGATTTGAATAGAATAACAGAAAAAAAAAACGGGTGTGACTTTCAATAAAATGCTCAAATGCTCAATAAATGCTTATCGAAAAAACGACGAGAGACGAGGAGTTTTAATCGTTTTTTTTCAGCGCTTTCTCCTCATTTGACCTACTTTTGACTCGAAATATCGCAAAACGTCTCGAATGAAATCACTCGCTTTATTTCTTTTTCTCACAATTTCCCATTGCGACGCGTGGCAAGCGGATGTGGGTCATTTGGTGAGAAAATGGAAAAACGAGCAAGTTGCGGGAGTTCAGTGCACACCGGACGACGGAGAACAATGCGCGATTCAAGCCAATTGGACTAGCCAAAGTGGGCCTTGGGAGGGACTAGAATTCTCTCGGCAGGGTTTCTAGTCCCCCACCCTTTTTCACTGTAACCCGCCTGACTCTTGTATTTCCAGAAGTGTGCAGCTATGTGAAATGTAACGATGACAACTGCGAAGGCGGCGGCTACCTGCTGTGGACGCAATACGTGGAGTGTGCCTCGTCGACGACAACTCGCGTACCGCCCCCCGCTGTCTACCGTAACCCCACTCTCGCTCCTCTTCTTCCAGACGCTGCTCATCGTCGCCGGCGTCGTGTACATGCTCGTGCTGTTCGTGATGGTCTCTTCGGCGGCCGACGACTTCTTCTCGCCCTCCATCTCCTCCATCGTCGCCCATCTGCGCATCAGCGAGTCCGTCGCCGGCGTCACTTTCATGGCGTTCGGCAACGGCGCTCCCGACGTGTTCGGAGCCATCGCCTCCGTGCTCAGCAGTCCCACTCCGAAGGCCGATCTGGCTCTCGGCGAGCTCTTCGGAGCAGGCCTCTTTGTGACGACGATGGTGCTGGCGGTGACGATCTTCAGTCGTCCGTTCCGTGCGGAAGTGTTCTCCTCGCTGCGAGACATCGCGTTCTACCTCGTCGCACTCACCTTCCTCGCCTTCTGTTTCCTTTTCTACGATCACGTCGAACTGTGGATGCCCGTCTCGTTTCTCTCGATCTATCTGCTCTACGTGTGCACCGTCATCCTCTCCCAAATACTCCACAATCGCCGCAAATCGAGAGAAGACGTCGAGAGAGTGGAGCATCAGAAGCCCGTCGATTCTGTCAGTCTGGAAGATGACGACGACATCTTCGTGAGCCACGGACACCACGTTCTTCACGCTCACGACGTGCTCAAAGCGCGGAACAGCACAGTGCTCAGTGCTTCGGAGCCGCTTGGCACGTGGAGTCTGAGAGGAGTGCTCCGTGAGCTCCGCGAGCATCTGAACCCGTGGCCAGAGGATTGGAGCGGACTGAACGTCTTCCAAAAGGCGATCTCGCTGGTGAATCTCATACCGAATCTTCTGTTCAAACTGACGATTCCGCACAACGAGCAGCCGTGGAGCAAAGCGATTTCACTGCTCCACTGCGCCACGTGTCCCGTCTTTCTGCTCTTTTCCATTCAAACCGCCTCGATTTCCCCGTTCGCCGGCTCTCCCGGACTCTGGCTCTACGGGCTCATTCTGTCGGCTCTTCTCGCGTCCGCACTGCTCTTTTTCACCGAATTGCACAAAGAGCCTCAGTTCTACAAGCCACTCACTTCCTACTCCGGATTTCTGATGTCGATCGCGTGGATCTACCTCATCTCTTCTGAAGTCGTCAACGTTGTGACGATGCTGGGAGTGGTCTCTCGGGTTTCACACGAAGTGCTCGGGCTCACGATACTCGCGTGGAGCAACAGCATCGGCGATCTGATTGCTGATGTCTCGGTGGCGAAACAGGGATATCCGAGGATGGCGATGGCGGCGGCGATCGGCGGACAGCTCTTCAGTGAGCTCTTTCGGAAGATTCAATCGAACCTCAACTTATTCTGATTTCAGACCTTCTCATCGGCTTCGGATTGCCTTTCACCATCGCCAAGATCCAAGGGAAGTCGATTCAGATGCTCATCAATCCAACTTATCGCCTTCTTATGCTGTTCCTCGGGATTTCACTAGTTTTCACACTTATCGCCATGCTCGCCCAGAAATTCTTCCTTCGAAGAGCCCATTCCTATTGCCTAGTTTTAATTTACATTTTATTTTTCGTTTTCATAGGTTTATCGCTTGATAACGTACTGGTTTGGAATTGATTTTCTCATTTTTTAAATTTGAAATAAACTCGAAACGGGTCGCGGTGCCGCAAAATGATGCATTTGCGCTCCATTGATAACGTGCAAGACTGTGAGAAAACAAGAGCGCAGAGAAAAAAGCTCACATTTTCTAACATTCTCTAACTAAAAAAATGGATATCGAGGAAAAAGGTGAGAGAATTCAAATTTTAATATTAATTTTCTGTGATTTCAGATGTAGTTTACACCTATCAAGAATGTCATAACATTCCGTTCACCGCGACAGAAGTCGTAGTCGAGACGAGTCCGCACGAAGAAGAGGAAGAGGTTTGCGTGACGGACGAGATGCAAGTGTACGAAGACATGGAGTACTACGTGGAAGTCGAAGTTCCGCACGCTCAGAATCCCAGAAAACTCTCGAAACATCCGCATATCAGAAGGAGACAGGAGAGAGGCGGTTCGTTACGTTTTTCAGACATCCCATGACCTATGAAGCTCAAAATCGACAAACAGCATGAAAAACTTGAAATTCATAATCCAGCCAAATTTCAGCTCAATCGGTCCACTATAGGCCGATTTCTGACGAAATTTCCAGAACAGTAGTTAATTCCAGAACGAATCAGACTGGGCGTGTCTTCCGAGGAAATCGATACAATAGACATAGGAAAGTCGGTGATTCTGGGCGCCGCGGATCGATCGGTAAATCAGCAGTCGATGGAAAAATCGATTCGCAGCGGACTCGCCGATACTCATTTCCTGGGCGAAATCTCAATTTCCTCGTTGGTGGAGGGGATGATGTGTGAAGAAAACGGAGACGATGCGAGATTCGCGATGGTCGGAAACTCCATCATGGTAAGTTTTTGACTCTTTGATTTTGGCCGCTTTGAGTCCTATTTTTCCAGTGGAACGCGTTGAAAAGCAAAATGAGAGACACCAAATCCAACATCATGATGCGAACGGCGCAGTCTTATGCTGAGCCCCGATTCGATGGAATCGACTTGCACATGCAGAATCTGATCATTCACGACCGAAACCCATACGAAATCAGGTCACACGGCGTTTTTGCGGTAGCACCGTCACTCCTAACGGGAAAGCTCACTCAAATGGTTTTCAGAACGCGGACCTCCGCTACATATTCAGCACGCTCCTCTTTCGTAACTCTGCACGACTTCTCAACAAGACGAAGCAGTTTCTGAAGGCCTACTTCATAGTGGCGTGTCGTCCGAGATGCATGATATGGAGGTACACGTTGAGAAGGAAGTTCAACAGTCACAAGAAGACGATCCTGAATCTGCCGTCCGGAATTGTGCAAGTGTTAGCCGGTGAGAACATAGAAGCGGAAAGAAACCTCAAAAATCTGGAATTGTAGGTTTCCTGATGGATTTGACCGGCATTGGAGCCGGTGACGTTCCTTTCGAGAAGCTCGATCCGTCGATGCCTTTGTATCAGTCGTTGGGAGAAGACGAGATGAATCGAAAACAGAGATACTTGGAGATGCAAGAGCTCAGGGACAGTCTCTGGGAATTCTTCCGCAACGCTATCACTGACGTCTTGTAAGTCTGGGAGATCTGGTTCGAAACAGGTCGAAAAAATGTCGAAAAGACAATAATTATTCAGCAACATGACCTATCCAAACTGAACGTTTTCAGAAACGAAATCCGCGAGATGTCTTTCTCTCTTCAAACCGGTCATATGATAACCCCGCTACGAGGTCGAGCTCCCGTCGGTCGTCAGGTGACGTGGCGCGACTACGAAGGCCATCTGAATCGTGAGCACCACAATCCGTCGGAAGTCAACTATCAGAAGCGAGTGAAATTCGAGCAGAAACTGTGTGAAATTGTTCCGCGATGATCGGAGATAATAAAGAACTCATCTTGATCCCATTTCTTTACGCGTAACCCAGATTGGTCTCCTTCTCTGCCACTCTCTCTATTTGCTCTTTCTCTCATCTCGGTCAACACTCTCGCTTCACTGACCTCCCACATTCTCCTCTTTTTTCTCTTCAGAATGCAGTTATTTCTCCTTCTCCTCCTCCCGTCGCTTCTCGAATCGGCGTCAGTTCAATCTCTGGAATGTGGCGCTTGCTCCCTTCTCATCACACACTTCGAACTGAAAATCGCCGGCGTCGATCCGAAGAAGACGATCGAGGTGGGAAGCTTCCGAGTTTCGCCGACCGGCGAGCAGAAGGGACTCGAGAAGATCCCGTTCGCCCGCTCCGAATCGCATCTCACCGAAATCATTGAGCACGTGTGCGACGAGGCGAAGCAGTATAAACTTGTGGTACCGATCGTTTCGAGAGTTTCTCTTCTAATCTTCAATTTCAGGTGAACACGATCACCGGAAAATCCGTCTACGTTCATAAGGATGCCACGTTTTTGAAGGGCGACGAGACGCCGAAGACGAGGAGCCGCCTTCAGAATGCGTGCAACGACTTCATCGATGCTCACGAGGACGAGATGCTCGCCTTCTTGAGAACGGAGCACGCGGAGCCCGTCAAACAGTTCTGCCACGTGGATTTGGGAGTGTGCTCGGCCGTCGACGTGGCGGCTCTTCCGCCGAACGAGCCGAAAAACGACGATCCGCTGACACTGGACGACATTCCGAAAGACGAAATGAACGATGAACTCTGACTTTTCTCTCGAATTTTTTATAGTTTGCTTTCTATTTTTCTCGAACGGGACCTCGTTTTACATGTAACTTATTGAGTTTTCACATAAAATAACTGTTTTGGAGTCTCGAATGTGTCGAAACCGGCTTTTCCCGGAGTAACTTTTCTTATCATGGGGAAAACGCGCTCCATCGCAAATCTCTAATTTCAGATGGAAATCAAGCCGATCGACACGCTTGAAGATCTTTGGAAATGGGAAAAACGAGAGGATATTGGCAAGGAATACGAGGAGCCTCTGGCCAATTTCAAGTTAGCCGTAGAGCGCGTTCTCTCTCTCTCTCTCGAAACGCGCACTTTTGCACTGTTTCAGAGCTCATTCTGGGCCACAAATTCTCGTTTGCCACGACATGAAAGGCGGATATTTGGAGGAAGAAACGAAACACGGAAGACAGTTCGAGCCCGAAACCTATCCGTTCACTTTTCTAAATTGGTGGCAAATCGACGTTTTCAACTATTTCTCGCATCATTTCGTGACGATTCCGCCGGAAAATTACACGAGAATCGCTCACAAACACGGTATTCAAACGCGCTCTAATGCAAATATTCTCAGTGGAGCGCTTTTGCAGGCGTCCTTTCTCTCGGAACTTTCATCACGGAATGGAAGACGGGCGAGACGATCTGCGGGAAAATTCTGGAAAACGAGAAAAGTGTCGAGAAGACAGTGGACAGTTTGGTGGCCGTTTCGAGATATTTCGGGTTCGACGGATGGCTGATTAACATCGAAAACGAGATCGATCCGGCGAAAATCGATAATTTGGTCAGATTCTGTGCCAGATTGACGGAGAAATCGAAAGAATCAAATGGATTTTCCCGGGTGATCTGGTACGATTCGGTGCTGCACGATGGGAAGTTGAAGTGGCAGAATGCGTTGAACGAGACGAACAAGTAAGTGCGCTCCATCGAGAAACCCCCCAAACAGGCGAGAATCCGAATTTTCAGTCGATTCTACGAAGCTTGCGACGCGATCTACCTCAACTACAACTGGAAGGATTCGCACCTTCTTCGATCGGCCGAATTCGGAATTCTCGAGCGGATCTTCGTCGGAATCGACGTGTGGGCTCGCGGATGCATCGGAGAGTTCCAGTGCGATCGCTCGTTCGCACTCGCGAAGCTGTTCCGAATGTCTGTGGCTCTTTTCGCGCCCGGGTGGATCTATGAGAAGTTTCCGGAAGAGAATCAGATTCTGCTCGGAATCAAGTGAGGAATGGTTGGAAGTGCGCTCCAATGCGATTTTTTCTGCAGATTCTGGGAGAAACTGTCCCCGCACGTTCGGACTCGTCCGTTGACTTCTGCGAGTTTCACTACGAACTTCTGCTCGGGAATGGAGGAAAACTGGCGATTCCGTCTCGGTTCGATGGCCGTTCAGCCGCAGTTTCTGTCTCGTTTTTGTCATCCGATTGCCGGAAAAGGGCTGAAACTCATCGGAAGCAATCAGAAGTTCACGTGAGATCTTCGATTCTCGGGATCATCGAATCGTCGTGTTTTCAGTTTGTTCACTTTTGATTCCATTCGCTTCTCGCGGCTTAAAATGGAGTGCGAATCGGTGGAGCCGGTGGAATTCACCTGGAATCGGGAAAACCACGGGAAGAAAAAACAGGGTCAGAATAAAGCCACGTGGACTTTTGAAGGTCCCGGATGTCTCGAATCGATCGAAGTTCGGACTACCGATCTTGAAGAAACGGTCCTTCTCCTCTTCTCGATCGAAATCGACTAACTGGAGTGTCTTGAATGCACAGATTTAGGGAACATAGAAAATCGGGACGCAATTATAGTACATGAAATGAAAAAGCAAAGACTAGTCGTTGAAAAAAAAAGTGAAAAAAGAAAATTGGAATCGAGCGAAGATGAGTTATTTGTCCTGGGTGGCGAAGAAGGGTTTTGTGTCCCTGTTGAGAAGCGTGTGACACACTTTGCAGACGTTTGCAGGTCTTCGAGAGGGGCCCGAGGGCACTGAGTCCGTCAGACAGCTCATGCAGAAGATCTTGCCGCAGTGGAGACAGCTGAAACGAAGAAACTCGACGACGCTTCTGAGGATCTGTGCACTCACTGGGGCTTGACTTTGAGTCGAGCGAGTGAGGAATCGCACCCGGGACACTGACTGACGTCCTCGTCCCACTGCCACCTCACTTCTTGCTCTGACTGCCGGATCTTCTCCAATTGTATCTGCAGACTTTGCGACAGCTTCACAAAGTCCCTCTGGACGACTTCGGAAGTGTCCAGTTCCTGCTGCAGACTCGCACACCGCTGTTTGTAGTTCTGGGCTGTCTGTTCCACGGCAGCTCGCTCGTTCTGAACCTGCTGAACTTGTGCTTCGAGCTCCGCCACCGTCGTCTGAAGATCACGGATCTGTCGAATGTTCGAGTCCTGATCCATAATTGTTTCTGTCACCGCCGCCATTTTCCCATTCACGGACGTCAAATCGGACTGCAACCGACTGATCTCGGCGGTGAATGAGACCTCTTGCTCCTCGCGATGAGCCCGTTCCTCGAGCAACTGAGCACGGAGCACAGAGATCTCATCGCGTAACTGCTGCTCGATATGCTCTTTTGCCGCCCGCGTCTCTATCAACTCTTCCCTATTTTTGAGACAAATGAATTGAAGTTGGTCCAGATCGGCGGGTAAATCAATCACTTCCGATCTTAGTTCTTGAGCCGACTTCCGCGTGGATCCGAGAAGCTTCTGAAATGGCAAAACCAATGAAAAAAGAGGAAGAGAGCACAAAAACCTTGTATTTCATGCCGAGAACCACAAAATCGTCTTCGGTCCGCCGAAGCTTTTCGTGCGCAATGTTCAGTTGCTCCGTGAACGCTTCTATAGACTTATCGTGCTGAAAAACCAATAATTCGGATGGATTGTTCGACCGAATTGCGGACCTTTGCTCTCAGCTCGTCGAGTCGCAACTCCGACTTGGTGTTCGCTTTTGCCGCCTCATTCACTTTGGCTAAGCAGATCGTTGCCACCTGAGTTCACGAATCGTTCGTTTTCCGACGATTTCAACAGCCCACCTCGTTCATTTTCTTCTCGAGTTCCTTCCGATAGTCGCGCTCGTTGCTCAGATCCGTCTCGTACCGTTCTGTCAGCTCCATCGCCGCCTTCACTTCCTCCTTCAGTTTCCGCTCGTTTTCCTGCAAAACGGAAAACTTTCCCACGCCATATTCGATTCTCACCTGCATCGCCGTCAAATTCACTTCATAATTCTGGCACATTTCGCATTGTAGCGCCGAATTAGGCGACACTTGCGAAACCTTTTTGTTGTTTGCCGGCGGATCCTGGAAGAAGGCTTTTCGGATCAATATAAAGCAAAAGCTCACCTTCGTTTTCACTTCTTGTGACACTTCCTCGCTGACAGACGGTTCGGACATTCTCCTGAAAACTTCGACATTGAATTGATACTTTTTAATGAAAAAATCTTTATTAAGGCTGCATTTCGACCGAATTAACACCACACGGACTAGTTTTCAAGAACCTAGGCCGCCATTTTTCTCGACAGCGTTTTCTCTCGCTTTTTTTAGTCATCGTTTGCCTAGAAATGCCTGAGCGTTTCCAATTTTGTTATGTTTTCTGATTTTTCTTTGAAATTGGTTTTTTTGTTTCTTTGTATGTTATTGAAATTGGTGAAACGCTTTAAACGAAAATCAAAATTTCCTGAAAAAGAAGAAGAAAAGATGAAAACAGTCTTCCGAAACAAAAAATCGCTGGAAGTTCAAAAAATTCATTTTTCGTTTCAAGGCCGTGTTAATAATATTCGGTATGCGCCTTTAAAAGCTACTGTACCCCAACGCCGCCCGACCCCAATTTTCCCGGGAATTCCCATTTTTCTCCGGTTCCTCTTTCCAGTTTCTTATCATCGGTTCCCATTTCATGTTTGATTCCTACACCCAACTAAGGCAAAAACTGATAACCGATTCTTAATCAAACAGTATTGGTCGTTTCGCCGCCTAAAATTCGCCTTTTGGTTCCAGAAAGCGCCATTATCGCCACTGTTCTATTTGAATTTCAAATTTGCAACAATTTCCTCTTATCTCTCACTGTTTTACATCTTAAAGTAATAAAAAAAAGACACCACCCTATCAAACACTCTTCTTTTGAGTAGAAAATGGTGAAAAAGTCTTCGAATAGGTTCTCCCAAAAATTGAAGCTCGTTTGCGGGTGCTATCCGAAAAATCGATCCGATCCCAGTTCCAGCTATCAACCTAAACAGGTGCTTTTCTCTTTTTTTATTCTTTCCCCCTCTTAATATTCGATTTTCCATCGAATCCCTATGGTTTCAGATGGCCGCTTTGAAGCCCTCCGCCCCAGAGATCCGCAAGGCCGCGCAGGAGTTCGTCTCCTACCTCAACAAAGCCGTCACTCCTTTCCATGGTAAGAAAATTTAAAAGTTCGGGTTTCAAAATCGTACGCTTTATTTTCAGCCACACAGGAAGTGAAAGAGCGTCTCGTTGCCGCGGGATTCAAGGAGCTCCCGGAAGCCGGTCACTGGGACATTCAGCCGACGAGCAAATACTTCGTCACTAAGAATCGCTCAGCCATCCTCGCCTTCGCCGTCGGTGGAGCCTACAAGCCCGGAAACGGATTCTCGATCGTCGTCGGTCACACAGATAGTCCGTGCCTCCGTGTGAAGCCGATATCTCGTCAGAAGGCCGACAAGTTCCTCCAAGTTGGTGTTTCCACTTATGGAGGCGGCATCTGGAGAACATGGTTCGACCGAGATCTATCTGTCGCCGGACTCGTCATTGTTAAGAAGGACGGAGGAATGGAGCACAAGCTGATCGATGTGAAGAAGCCGGTTCTGTTCATTCCGAATTTGGCCATCCACTTGGAAACCGATAGAACCACTTTCAAGCCGAATACGGAGACGGAGCTCCGTCCAATTCTGGAATCTTTCGCTGCCGCAGAAATCAACGGAACTAAAAACGAAGAGCCAAAGGTAATGAAAAGTGGACTGAAACTGATTTTCAAATTATGTTTTCAGAGCTCTGATCCCCGAAACATCGTCGGAAATCATCATCCGCAGTTCCTCGGACTCATTGCGAAAGAGGCTGGCTGCACTCCAGAAGACATCGTCGATCTCGATCTTTACCTCTACGACACCAACCCGGCCGCTATTGTCGGTGCTCAGGAGGAGTTCATTTCGGGAGCTCGTCTGGACAACCAGGTCGGAACTTACACTGCAATCACTGGGCTTCTGGAGTCGCTTTCCGGAGATTCTCTGCAGTCTGACGAGCAGATCCGCATCGCCGCTTGCTTCGACAACGAGGAAGTCGGTTCCGATTCGGCGATGGGAGCTTCCTCTTCGTTCACCGAATTCGTACTCCGTAGATTGTCCGCCGGCGGATCGGCGACTGCTTTCGAGGAGGCCATCGCGAAGAGCATGCTCATTTCAGCCGATCAGGCACACGCGGCGCACCCCAACTACTCGGCGAAGCACGAGGAGAATCACCGGCCGGCGTTCCACGGTGGAGTCGTCGTGAAGGTGAATGTGAATCAAAGATACGCGACGACTGCGACGACTCACGCTGCTCTCAAGCAAGTGGCCTTCGAGGCCGGAGTCCCTCTCCAAGTCGTCGTCGTTCGCAACGATTCTCCGTGCGGATCCACTGTCGGTCCGATTCTCGCTACGAAGCTCGGACTTCAGACGGTCGATGTCGGGTGCCCGCAGCTCGCAATGCACTCGATTCGGTGAGAAAGTCATCCGTCGTCTTCTAACTCTTAACCTGATGTTTTCAGCGAGTTCTCTGATACCTCCTCAATTCTCCAGGCCACCACTCTCTACTCGAAATTTTACCAACGTCTCCAGGCGGTTCTCGCCGGAATGCAGTAATTCGAACGACTTCTTTCCTCCTATCCTACCCTTGATTGCGCCTGCTAACTACATTTTATTGTGATTGCCTCTTTGTAAATTGTCTTTATTTATAAAATTTTAAACATAGGAAAAAGTTGAAAATCGAAATACTACAGTTTAGGGTTCATAATTTCCATTTCCGAGCTAATGGAAGGCTCGATTCCGACGGCTTTCATGAGGAAGTAGAACGTTGCCTCCGTGCTTTCCCGAATCACCTTTCCGCTTCTGAATCCGTGACCTTCGCCTTCGAAGAGCATCAGAGCCGTCGTCACGCCACTCGCACGGATTTTCTCGAACATTGAAACGGACTGCGCCATGGGAACGACAGTATCAGCTGTTCCGTGTAGGAATGCGATCGGGGTACGGATCCGATCGATGTGGTTGACGGGACTGCGCTCTTCGTAAACGGCCGCTTCTTCTGGATACTTTCCGATGAGGAGCTCGTTGTAGGACTGCTCGAGCTTGTGCGTATCCTCATCGAGAGCCAAAAGATCAGCGACTCCGTAGACGGACACTGCAGCCTTGATGATGTTTTCCGGATGAATCAGACAGCTCAGGATCAGGAATCTGGAGAAATAACTGGAAATAAGGATCAGGTGGAGGATGTATTACCCTCCTGCAGAGCTTCCAGTGATCAGAACCTTATCGGAATCCACTCTTCCCTGTTCAATCAGTGCCTTGGCTCCGTTGAGGATGTCATTCCGATCCACGACTCCACAATTCTTGTAGAGCATCCGTCTGAAATCTGTTCCGAATCCGGTGGATCCTCGATAGTTGACATCGAAAACGGCGATTCCGCGGGAGGTGTAGAACTGTTTCTTTAGGTCCAGACAATTTTGAGCCGGAGCAGTCGGACCACTATGGCCGATCAGCAGAACGGGCGGTTTGGAGCCGGCGGGGGCCGAATACGCCGAGTTTTTCGGAGGATAGAAGAAACCGGAGACGTCGACGCCGTCGGATTTGAACCAGATCTCTTCGGGCTCCGAGATCTCGAGGGAATCGATGTCCGTAGAGTTCCGACACTCCCGATGCACTTTCAAAGGGAACTTTGGATTGCTCAAATCGATGGAAATCAAGGAAGAAGCGCGTTTCGGTCCGGAGGCGACGAGAAAAAGATCGGATCCATTCGGATCAAGAGAAAGGAAGCCGAAGACAGTGTACCCGGGCGTCGGCACTTCGACGATGAGGTCTCCAGTTCGAAGGTAGATGATTCCGTTCGCATTCATCGCCAGATACTTCCCGTTCAGAGCGTAGTTTCGGAATCCGAGCTGCCACAACGGATAGCTGATCTCTCGCTGAATCGGGTTCAGATTCTTCTCCTCTGATCCCGGCTTCGCTTCCGATCGGTACACGTTCCACCAGTTCGTGCTGTCGTTCACACTCAGAATGTGCTCATCACCGTCCCACACGGGCTCCGAATGGTTGACGAGCTTTCCGGTTCCGTCCTTCAGAACCACCTCGTTCGACGACTTTCCACCGTCCAAATCGGCCATCCGAATCGAAGTTTCGTCCCAAGGCATGTTCGGATGGTTCCATTGCATCCAAACGAGCTTCTTCCCGTTCGGGGAGACTCTCGGGTACGCGTAGAAATCGGCTCCCGACGCCACGACGTTCTGGTCTTTGGTGACTCGATCAATAGATATCAGTCGGTTCTCGGGGAGCTTCTTTCCCGCCTGATGCGTCTCGTTGACACAGAAGATGTGCGAGTCGGTCACCGAGAAGTCGGAAAATCTGAAGATTATGCTAGACTGAAGACCAATCAATAATACCGAGTTTCCCACCTGAACATGCGATCATTACCCTCCGCCAGCTGCACGACTCCGGAATCAGCCGATTTCTGCCAAAAGACGCCGTCGACGGTCGCAAAGAGGACGGATCCGTCGGCGAGAACGCACAGGGCACCTCCTCCGTACTCGTGGACGGCGGTTTGCACTGAGAATCCGTCGGCCCAACGGGTTCTCTGCTCACCGTCCGTCGGCTTCGAATAGAGCTCCCTCTTGCCAGTCTCGATGTTCTGCTCTGTCCAGTAGACGGTCTTTCCGACGACTTGCATTTCGCAGATGCTCTTCGCGTTGCCCTGAGCGAACAGATCCGGTGTGATGGGACTGTCCCAAGTGCCGAACGCCGCTTCCGTCGCCATTTTTCGTGTGCTGTAAGCGAAACTTAATTGGAATCAAATCGAAAATTGGAGTTGAGCTAGAAGAAACTTTTTTTTTGAAGTGAAGCAAGTTCGAATAAGAATCAAAATGGAGCGCATTTGCAACAACTACCTGGGAACGACGAAGACGCGAAGAATTCGGAGAAGAATCTGGACAAAAATACTATAAAAAGGTTACGAGATGACCAAAAATGATGTAATTCTTCTGAGGAAACAGTTCTCTTATCAGTTTCGATGAAATAATGCATTATTATGTCGAGTCTGATGTATCATCAATTTTAAGCAAATACTAAACTCGAAGAAATCATAAAAACTTCATTTCTCATTCAATTTTCGGAGACGGGAATCTTGTTTTGACGGCGAAGAATTTGAACGGGAGTTCTGAGCCACTTTGCCAATAGAGCGCACTTTGGTGCCATTCAAAAATAAACGAAGGAAAAACCAAAGGAATTTTTTATAGATATCACAATTCACAAAGCAAAAATACTCGCAAACCAAAGGAAAAGGCACATTATATAATTACAGAAAGATTCTAGAGTGGAAAATAAACGGAAAACGACGGGCGAGTCTATTCGAACTTGATTCCCTGAGCCAATGGAAGTTGTTTGCTGAAGTTGATGGTGCAGGTTGATCTGAAAACGATTCGTCGTCGATCGGAAATCGATCGGATTCACCGACCGTCTCATGTACTGTCTCCACGAGTCGGAGCCGGATTCGCGGCCTCCGCCGGTCTCCTTCTCTCCTCCGAACGCTCCTCCGATCTCGGCGCCGGATGTCGGAATGTTCACGTTCACGATTCCACAGTCGCTGCCTTTCGGCCTGAAAGCACAGAATGATATCGAAGGAGACTCGGAAACTCACCCCATCCACTTGAAGACGTTCTGGATGTTGGTGGTGAAGAGAGAGGAGCTGAGCCCTTGAGCCACTTCGTTGTTGATCTTGATTGCCTCGTCGAGGTCCGAGAACTTGAGCACGTAAAGAATTGGAGCGAAAGTCTCGCGGAGCACGACCGGCGAGTCGTGAGCAAGACCAGTGACGATCGTCGGCAGCACAAAGTTGCCGTCCCTCTCGAGCACCTTGCCTCCGTACTCGACCTTTCCTCCCGACGCGATCGCCTCGGCCACCGACGCCTTGAACTTGCCAACGGCCTGCTGGTTGTGAAGAGGTCCAATGATGGTGTTCGACTCGAGTGGGCATCCGATTCTCGACTCGAACTGTGCGTAGGCTCTCTTCAGCCTCTCCAGCACCTGATCGTACACCTTCTCGTGCACAATCAGTCGTCGCGTCGTCGTGCACCGCTGTCCGGCGGTTCCGACGGCGGCGAACACTGTCGCCGGCACCACCATGTTCAGATCGGCGTCCTCATTCACGATGATCGCGTTGTTGCCGCCGAGCTCAAGGAGCAACTTTCCGAATCGAGCCTGAACCTGCTGTCCGACGATCTTTCCGATCTCCGAAGATCCGGTGAACGAGACGAGATTGACGCGCGGATCCTTGACGAGCGCCTGTCCGACGTCTCCTTCTCCGCAAACGAGCGAGCACAGCGCAGGGTTCACGTTGTTAGCGACGAGCACTTCCTCGACGAGTCTGTGAAGAAAAATGAAGGGATTCGTCAGGAGACATTAGGAAAGGACTCACTTTGTGACGGCGATCGCGGTGAGCGGAGTCGACGGCGCCGGCTTCCACACGACCGAGTTTCCAGTCACCAGAGCCAGCGCGTTGTTCCATCCGTAGACGGCGCATGGGAAGTTGAATGCCGAGATGACTCCGACGACGCCGAGCGGGTTCCACTGCTCGAGAAGCGCGTGTCCGGCGCGCTCCGACGGAAAGATCTTCCCCTCGAGCGAACGGGAGAGACCCGTCGCGTAGTCGCAGATGTCGACGTACTCCTGCACCTCGCCGACGCCTTCCGCCGAGATCTTTCCCATCTCGAGCGAGACGAGCTTCCCGAGGTTCTGCAGCTGAGTCCGAAGCTTGTCTCCGATTTGACGGACGATTTCTCCGCGACGCGGGGCTGGCACCTCACACCAATCGTTGTAGGCCTTGCGCGCCTCCGAAATCGCGACCTCGTAGTCTTGAACGTTTCCGTTTTGCACCTGAAACCCCGGAAGTCTTTGAAGTGTTCAAACGCGCTCCATCGCACTCACATTGGCAATCGGCGAGTTGGAAGCGGGCGCGAAAGACTGGACGACCTGTCCGCTGGCGGCCCACTTGCCGTGGAACACTCCGGCGTTGTGCTCTTTGAGACCGAGCTCCTTGAGGAACGCGTACTTTGAGTCGTTGATAAGGAGCTGCGAGGCCATTCTGCGCTGCAACGTGGCAACGATTCCGTGTCGCAAGAAAGTGTTCATCTGGAAAAGACAACGAAACGGTTAGAATCAAACGGAAAGAAGCAACTGAAGAAGACACCAACACACTCGGTTAGAAGGGGAAACACGGGGAAAGAATGAAGGGAATGGATACGGCAGAGGATGGGGAAATCGCGAGGGGGGCGGGGCCGCGAGATGTTTATGGCGAGTGATTGTAAATCAAGGACGACTTGATACAGTCTGCCTCTCCCGTTATGACGTGGCAATTATCCCGCTGATTTACGGTCCAATAATAGAAACGATCGTCAAAGATCTGGCCAGTGTTTCTGCCTCGACCACGTGGTCTTTCGACCGATTATCTCCGTTTTTGCGGCGAGATTGATTGTGTGAGACGAATGCGAATCGATTGAGAGATGATATCGGAATGTGTTGTGCGGAGGAAACGGAAAACAAATTGGAAAACGTGCTGATTGCAGCGTTTAATGGTTTTGAAGAAGCAATGTTTGCAGGGAAAAACACGGAATCGCTGGAAGTCGAGGCTTTTGGGCCGGCCCGATCAGCATGAAAGCTGAAGTTTTTTTTTGAATTTTCAGCAGTATTCTCCAGTGTTTCCAGTATCCCGGATTATCTTGCGTGTATCCGACCACATTTGGACTTGCAAAAGAGCCGCCCGGCTAATTTTTTTTAAAGCGACAACTTAGAATCGTCTCTCACCATTGTTCCTCTTTCCCGAATTGCATTATTCCCTGGTTTTTTTAAAACTTCCCGCTTTTCATTTCATTTATCCTTTTTTCACTCACTTTTCCCAAAAAGTTTAGCGATTTCGCGTTGAAAATTTCACAATTCCAGCGATTTCGTGCGGTGCGGACGAAAATCGAAATTTGAACTACCGCGCAACACGCGTCGAAAAGCGTAGAACCGCCTTTTCGTGGCGAGATATCGGCGCGAAAATTCCCTGCGCCTTTAAACAAAATTTATTTTCTAGAATGAATTTGAAGTGAAGGCTCGGTTTTCCACTGTTTTCTTCTGGATTTTCACATTTCTCACTCAAATTTTCTCGAGAATTCGATAAATGAAACTGAAACAGCTAATTATACGAAATTTTACTGTTATTCATCGCCAAATCTTCCCAAAAAGACCATTTTTTTTCGAGAAAGACTTATTTTATCGCTCTTGTTTTGAAAAACGGAAACAATTTCTCAAAAGTAACTTGTTTATAGGTAAAATGTCCTCCATCCAATGCCTGAATCCCAAGGCGGAGCTGGCCAGGCACGCCGCCGCTCTTGAGCTCAACATCAGTGGAGCTCGTGGACTTCAGGACGTCATGAGATCCAACCTTGGGCCGAAGGGTACTCTCAAAATGTAATTTTTTCTATTTTGAAGTTAGAAAAACTCGGCGAACTCGACATTTCAGGCTTGTTTCTGGAGCTGGAGACATCAAGCTGACGAAAGACGGAAATGTGTTGCTCCACGAGATGGTAAATGGTTTCGTGTGATCCGACGTTATTAAAACATAAAAATTTAAGGCCATTCAACACCCAACTGCCTCAATGATCGCCAAGGCTTCTACGGCTCAAGACGATGTTACTGGTGACGGAACAACCTCGACTGTTCTTCTTATTGGAGAACTGCTCAAGCAAGCGGAATCTCTCGTTTTGGAGGTGATTATTCTTTATTGTGTCCGCACGAAAGATTTTTTTCTTTTGTAGGGACTTCATCCTCGTTTAGTCACTGAAGGATTTGAGTGGGCGAACACCAAAACGCTCGAATTCCTCGAGAAGTTCAAGAAAGAGGTGCCGGCCAATCGCGACGTCCTTGTTGAGGTCTGCCGCACCGCTCTCCGCACGAAGCTTCATCAGAAACTCGCCGATCACATTACTGAGTGCGTCGTTGACGCTGTTCTGGCCATCCGTCGCGATAACGAGGAGCCGGACTTGCACATGGTTGAAAAGATGGAGATGCACCATGACAGTGACATGGACACCACTCTCGTCCGCGGACTCGTCCTTGATCACGGAGCTCGTCATCCGGACATGCCGAGACACGTGAAGGACGCCTACATTCTCACTTGTAACGTTTCTCTGGAGTACGAGAAGACCGAAGTCAACTCGGGACTCTTCTACAAGACGGCCGCCGAACGCGAGAAGCTTCTGGCCGCCGAGCGAGAATTCATCACTCGCCGCGTTCATAAGATCATCGAGCTGAAGAAGAAGGTTATCGATAATTCGCCGGACGGAAAGAACAAGGGATTCGTCATCATCAACCAAAAGGGAATCGATCCTCCATCTCTGGATCTTCTCGCCGCCGAAGGAATTCTGGCTCTCCGTCGTGCCAAGAGACGCAACATGGAACGTCTTCAGTTGGCTGTCGGAGGAGAGGCCGTCAACTCGGTTGATGATCTGACCCCCGAAGACCTCGGATACGCTGGACTCGTGTACGAGCACTCTCTCGGAGAGGAGAAGTACACCTTCATCGAGGAGTGCCGCGCTCCAAAATCTGTGACTCTTCTTATCAAGGGACCCAACAAGCACACTATCACTCAGATTAAGGATGCTATTCATGATGGCATGCGCGCTGTTTTTAACACCATCGTCGACAGTGAGTTCATTTTCTTACTGTATTTGAATCTCATTCTTTTTCCATTCCAGAAGCCGTTCTCCCGGGTGCCGCTGCATTCGAAGTGGCCGCCTACGTGATGCTGAAAAACGAAATGAAGAACTTGAAAGGACGTGCCAAGCTCGGAGCTGAAGCATTTGCGCAGGCTCTTCTTGTCATCCCGAAGACGTTGGCGGTTAACGGAGGCTACGATGCCCAGGAGACGTTGGTGAAGCTGATCGAGGAGAAGACCGCTGCTGGTCCGGATCTCGCTGTTGGACTCGATCTTGAAACCGGAGGAGCCGTCGAGCCACAGGGAATCTGGGACAACGTGACCGTGAAAAAGAACAGCATCGCCTCGGCAACCGTTCTCGCGTGCAACCTACTGCTCGTCGACGAAGTCATGCGCGCCGGAATGACCAACCTGAAACAAACGCAGCCAGAGTAATTGATGGATCCAAGGCTTTTCGACCCTCTAACCGCCCCCAGTGTGTCCGTTTTTACGATCTGTTGCCGTGTCCAATAATACTCCTCTTTTTATAAGCTTTCTCCGAGCGATAATCAGAAAAGGATTGATCTGTGTACCGCCCCACAATTTATTGCTTTCCTTTCTTTTTTCTATTTGAGAAATTTGTTGAGTTTTTAACTTCTCCCAGCCTCTACTCTCCGTTTTCTTCGATTTCGCGCTATAAATGCTTTATGCTTTTCAACGATTCATTCAGAAAGCAGGAGTGGACGATGGGCCCTTTGAAGGTGTAACCACACACGGAACTGATCTCGGAGTTCCTGCCGAAGGAGCCAAAACGGGCCGTTGAGAGGGATTCGGAGAAGAAGTCGGGACGGGTTTCGAGGCAGGAACGGTTGGCACCGAAGGAAGGGTCAGAGCTGTTTGAATCTCATTGATCGACTTGGCCGTGGGGTGCTGCTCGCTGAGCATCTGGTTGCTCCCCGGCGGCACTGGATTCGGGGAGCTCCTGACTTGTGGCTCTGCGCTCTGAAAGAGAGATGCTCGGCGAGCCGGTTCGCGGAGCCCACTCACGAGCTCCGGTTGTTGAGTAGGCTCTTCCTGGACACGTCTGAGCAGCCCCATCAGACCGCCCGTCTTCTTTCCTTTTTTTGACTTGCGAACTCTCACCGACGAATCCTCCTTCTTCTTGCCTTTTCTCTTCTTTTTCTTGCTCTTCCGCTCCGCTTTCGCCGATTGGCCCTTCTTTTTTTTCATCGAAAGGGCGACCACGTCCTGGGCGGTGCGCGTGCTGTCCTCGACTTCGGGAGGCGGATTCTGAATGGAATTCAGAAGACGTCGCGTCCGGAACGCTTTCTTACAGCCCGCATCGACGGCGTTTCCGGCTTCACGAGACATTTTGCCCGTTTTTCGTTTTGACAGCAACCGGAGAGCAGAAAATAGGCCTGACAAAAAAGTTTGAATTAGCTGCGCAGCGGCGATACAGAGTTTGACATACCATAACAAAGCTATTGATAATGAACAGAGTATCAAGAAGAAGCAACATTTCGTTTCATCTGCACAACTTTAGCGGGGTTTCTCAAGAAATAATGGGACTACAAATTGGGGGGAAACTGTCAGGATCACGCGGATTTTCGTCGGCAAAAGTTAGAAAGGAAGGCGTCATCTGGATCCTAGAATTCAGTTTTCGGCGTGAATAATGTACTATACAATTGGAAATGTTTCTCTGAAAAAATTCTAGTCGAGAGCTTTCATTAAAATCCCCGAATTTTCGAATTGCAGTCACTTCAAGCTAAAAGTGAGACGAGAGAGTGTGGTCTCTGGAGAGACGCCAGACGATGCGCCGAAAATTCTGTTGGCGCGTTTTCGGTGCTTTTTTTTTCCTCGCATTCCTTTTCGAAATGAACTTGTTTGTTTCTTTTCGAGAAGAATAACTAAACTTTTTGTTTCTTTTTATTGAAAAGCAGCAATTGTTTTGCAGAATTCACAAATTCTTCCCTTTTTCAATGTTTTCCGCTCGGTGCTATTCAATGAATCAACGGTTTCTTTTCCAGAAAATGGCTGCCGAACCACCGTCGTTGGAGGAGCTTCTCGAGAAGAAAAAGAAGGAAGAGGAGGAGATGGCAAAGGTTGGTTTCAGTTGTTTATTTTGTAGCTTTCGAGTCTAAAAACTGACTTTTCAGCCGCGATTCTTGACGAAAGAGGAACGAGCCGCTCAGGCGCTGAAAAGACGCGAGGAAGAAGTGGCGAAGATCCGAGAGGCTCGTCTCGCGGCCGAAGAAGCGAGAAAGAACTGGGGACGAAGCGAGAAGCCGAGAGAAGCTGTGTCTGATGACAGAAGAGACATCGGACGAGGTGGAGGCGATCGGGATCGGGATCGTCGTAGATATGGGAGAGATCGGAGCAGGTCGAGAGATCGGGAAAGAAGACGGAGCAGAAGCCGTGATAGAGATGGTGGAAGACGTCGCGACAGGAGTCGGAGCAGAGATCGGAGAGATCGCAGAGACGATCGGAAGAAGGATCGGAATGACGAGAGCGACGGGGATGACGTGGCCGACACGAACAAGATGGCCGACGCTGTAAAGGATCGTTATCTGGGAAAGCAGAAAGAGAAAAAGAAGCGAGGAAGACGTCTGCACGAGCGAAAGTTCGTTTTCGACTGGGACGCCGGAGAGGACACGTCGCAGGACTACAACAAACTGTACCAGAGCCGCCACGAAATTCAGTTTTTCGGTCGTGGATCCGTTGCCGGAATGGATGTGAACGCGCAAAAGAAGGAGAAAGCGACGTTCTATCAGGAGATGATGGAGAAGAGACGAACTGAAGACGAGAAGGAGCAGGAGAAGCACCGGCTGGAGAAAGAGCAGAAGAAGGAGAGGAAGGTGGCTCACGACGACCGACACTGGCGGATGAAGGAGCTCTCGGAGATGACGGACCGAGACTGGCGCATCTTCCGCGAAGACTTCAACATCTCAATCAAAGGAGGAAAGGTGCCCCGACCTTTGAGAAACTGGGAAGAGGCCGGGTTTCCGGAGGAGGTCTACCGCGCGGTGCAGGAAATCGGATATCTCGAGCCAACGCCCATCCAAAGACAGGCTATCCCAATCGGTCTTCAGAATCGCGACGTCATCGGCGTCGCTGAGACTGGATCCGGAAAGACGGCCGCTTTCCTTCTTCCGCTTCTCGTCTGGATCACGAGTCTTCCGAAGATCGAGCGCCAGGAGCATCGCGACATGGGCCCTTATGCCATCATCATGGCGCCGACAAGAGAGTTGGCTCAGCAGATTGAGGAAGAAACCAACAAGTTCGGCAAGCTTCTCGGAATCCGCACAGTGTCGGTGATCGGAGGAGCGAGTCGTGAGGAACAGGGAATGAAGCTTCGAATGGGAGTCGAGGTGGTCATCGCCACTCCGGGACGTCTTCTCGACGTGCTCGAGAACCGTTACCTGCTCCTGAATCAGTGCACCTACGTGATTCTCGACGAAGCGGATCGGATGCTCGACATGGGTTTCGAGCCGGACGTACAGAAGGTTCTTGAATACATGCCAGCGACGAATCTGAAGCCGGACACTGAGGAATTCGACAACGAGGAAGCTCTGATGAAGGGCTTTGCGACGAGAGAAAAGTACCGACAGACGGTGATGTTCACGGCGACCATGTCATCGGCCATCGAGAAACTTGCGCGAGAGTACCTGAGAAGACCCGCCGTCGTCCACATCGGATCCATCGGAAAACCGACAGAGAGAGTGGAACAGGTTAGATCGCTGAAACCCTTTCGAGTAATCACTGAAAACTGTCATTTTTCAGGTCGTCTACATGATTCCGGAAGATCGAAAACGCAAGAAGCTCGTCGAGGTGCTCGAGGCGCAATACCCGCCGCCAATCATCATCTTCGTGAACCAGAAGAAGGGCGCCGACATGCTGGCGAAGGGACTTGTCAAACTGGGTTTCCATCCGACCGTTCTTCACGGAGGAAAAGGTCAAGACGCGAGAGAGTACGCTCTGCAGGCACTCAAAGACGGCACCAGCAACATTCTCGTCGCCACCGATGTCGCCGGAAGAGGTTAGAAAAAGAAGACGAGAAGAGCTCATTTCCATTCTTTTTTTTCAGGTATTGACGTCAAGAATGTGTCTCTCGTGCTCAACTACGACATGGCCAAGACTATTGAGGACTATACTCACAGAATCGGTAGAACTGGTACGTATTTTTCTCATTTTTCTTTTGTTTTCCAAGTTTCAACTGTTTTCTGGCTTTCGTGGGAGTTTCTCAGAATTCAAGGCGCCATTTCGTTGGGTTTCGATCAATTTTCAGCTCACATCACTTGGAATTTCCATTTGAAATTCTGAGATTCAAGTCTGAAATCTCAATTTTTCGATTCCATCCCTTACAATTAGATCGGATTCAGATGCTCTCTTCTCATCTTTATCTTCTGAATCTTCTTCTTCTTCTGTTGCTTCTCTAGGTTCCGTCATGCGGAAAGTGTATGATCCCACTCATTTCGTTCTCCTTTTTCTTCTTCTGCTCCTTCGCTATTCTCTTTTTCTCTTCTCCTTCCGGCTGAAAAACGCCGCCGCATAACTTGTAATTCGTTGTTGCGGAGAGCCCAAGCGCACCTCTTCTCTTTCCTTCTTCCCTCTCTTTTTTCGTCAATTTGTGTGTATAGACGCGAAGAAGGAGAGCATTTTGTTGCCATTCCGGCACATAGAATGAGAGAGAGAGAGAGAGGGCCGCTCCCTCGTCGGAGCTCTTTCGAGAGCTCTGGACAGACATAGTCATTCCGCTCTCTCTCTCTCTCTCACTCAGACACACATACATAGCATACAAAAAGAGCCCCCCAACGAGGGAGAGCCTTTTCCCACCGCCGCCCGCCTCTTCTTCTTTTTTCTGTTTCCACGTGGTCCTTTCGAAGAAGACGCGAAAGTGACGGAAATGGGAGTTCGAAATGAGGAAATGGCGACAAGAAAAAGAAACGAGATCGACACTTGGGACTTTGCTTTTCAAGCAGCAGATATCAACAAGAAGACGTGACACTGAAGGATCTTTCCAGATGACGTTGACTCGGAATTGCCACTCATTCAAGAAGCATTTGAAGAGAAGAACCAGGCTTCCGTCTGACGTTGATTATTCTAGAACGTCTCCAGGAACGGGTCCGACTGAATGAGAAATGAGAATCGTCCCCATCGTCTTCTTCCTGGTCCGAATTCGTCACTTTCTAGCTGGCTTTCATGTGCCACATTCGTGTCAGCTCTGAAACGAAAGGGCGGGAAACGAATTAATGGAAAAGCAGAAGATGGGGGGAGAGGAGGGTCCTATTTCTCTCTCTCGCATGGACCACGTGGTCCCCGTCCATGTTGCACTGGCAGCTGCCGCCGTAGCCGTTGCTCGCGGAGCCCTACCACATTTTCAACTTTGAGCTCTCCCTCTCTTCTTTTCGCTTTTGCTGACATTCCTCTTCCGAAACTCTCGATTTTCTCACGAACTCTGTCTCTCTCGACTCTCTTCGCGTCGAGACGACTTCCTTCTTCTCTTCTGAAGCGTTTCTTTTTCTCTTTCGGCACCTGCGTCTCTCTTCTCGCTCCTCCTCCTCCTCCGACACCATCGCCACCATCACCACGGCCACAGCCATCGTCGTCGTCGTCGTCGTGTTGCTCGAAATGTGCACATGGAGCACAAAAAAGCTCGCTCCTTCTTCTTCTTCTTCTTCCCCGCCTTCTCCTGCTCGTGCCGCGGCGGCGGCGCCGGAGAGAAACTCGAGTCGACACGTGCGGGGAGAAGCCGAGAGAGAGAGAGAACGAAAAAGAAAGAGAAGAGAAGCTCTTCCTTCTTTTTCCTTTCTCTTTCTTTTCTTCCTCTTCTCTTTGAAAAGCGGCCCTTTCATAGCTTCCTCATAGTGCAGCATATCACCCGAATCGAGTAGTCTAGTGTAGTTAGGTTAGGTCTTGAAACGAAAAGCGGCACAAGGGCGTCATATTCAAAGGGCGACAGCACCTGCTATACGAAACACCGCTAAACGGCTCTCCTCTCCGACGCGTTTCCTTGGTTTCTTCGGAAGTATGAAAGAAGAGAAGTTTCAATCCGAACTCCTCCTTTCTTTTCGAAAACGTTTGAAAGGTTGCCAGGAGAGACTAAGAAACGCGTAAGCGAAAATACAGTACTCTCGAGTCGACTTCTTTTCAAAAGTTGACAATTCGAGCTTGAAAACCACAGAAACTCGTAGACATGCCGGACTCGGCTTCTCCGAGCAGGTTCATTTTCCTCATTCCACATAACTTTCCTCAATTCCCTCATCTCTCTCTCTCTTTCTCAATTGTCCGCACCCACATTTTGCTCTTTCTCTCTCTCTCCCTTCGGTCACTGTGTGAGCAATATAGTAATCCGTCGTCTTGGTCGCTTGTCGCAATGCGCGTGGATATTAGGTGTAGACAGTGTGCAAACAGCCCCCCTTCAGCCTCTTTTCGTCGTCTTCTACTCCTTCATTTCGCTCTGTTTGTGTGCTTGTCTCCGCCTACTTCTCTCTTCTCCTATGCATAATATCTTTTCGGTGCGAAATGTAGCTTCCTATAATTATTAGAAAAGAGGGGGGGGGGGGGGGGACCCCATATGCGCCTGATAATAATAGCCATCGAAATGGGTCTCCGCCTCCCCCCTCGCACATTCAGCTTCTAATTGTATTCGCAACCCGTGAAGAGAGTCTCTTCTTTTCCCCCCTCGTTCTTCTGAATCACCCGTTCGGTTCCGCCCGTCAGATCAACCCAGACTCGGTGAACTTTTCGATCGTTCTCTGGCGTCACGACCAGTTTCAAAGGCGAGGACTTGAGTGTTCTTTGCTTGATTCGAGCGTCAACTGGATCTTTCTGATCAGCTGCGGCAGAAGTCTGGGTTCTCAAAGTGGACAGTTGTTCGAAGAATGCGCCAGTTTTATCGTCGGACCAAAAAAAAAAGTCTAGAGACTTGACTGAAATCGTTGAAACACACGCTTTGCGCCAGATGTAGATAATCTAGAAAAGCGAAAACTATCCGGCAACGCTTCATTGAATTCTAAGCCTGTGGACCCGTCTGAAAAAGAATGGAGCACCGCTGAAACTTGTTCACGCGTATCAACTGGCTTTCTTGCTCGTTCCTCTTCTTCGTTCGTTCGTTGTTTTCGGGACTCCCGCACACCATCATCCCGAAATGAGTCACGTGTTGTTCTGTCTTTCTCACTCTCTCTCTCTCTCTCCTTCCAGTCTATTCTAGCTTATTTCTCCTCTTGGTTCATCTTTTTTTCGGTTTAGAGTCTAGTTATGCTCCCTCGCGTTCCCCCTCTTCTTTCCCCTTCCAGTGATTGTTTTGCTGCGTGAGTTGAGTTGACGACGGCAAAAAGACGCGGCCGGGTCTCAAAAATGCGATGCCCTTCGTGTTTACGTCGATTCTCTCTCTCTCCCTGTCTCTGTGTGCGAGACGGCTGCTGCTGCTGGAAGGGCAAACCCTGTCGTCGTTCGTGAAAAAGAAGAAATCGAATAAATTGGTGAACGAACAGAAGAACGACGAGAAGCAACAGGAAGAAAAAGAGAGGAAAAAGTCAACACTCTACAGTAATCCTCACTTTTCGCTCTCCCGGCTGGTAGGTTTTCACATTCAGTATTACCGCCGCCACCGGGAGAGCGACGAAAAGAGTTTGTTCTTTCCTTCTCTTCGTCTCCCGCTCTTTCTCTCTCTCTCTCTATTCACTCATACACACACACACAAACATACACGCGAATCGTATTTGAACAGCATTTGTCGCGTGCGCCCGCCACGCGGAGCTCCCGGAGCTCCCTCCGTCTCACTGTGAGGTCGAGTTGTTACCTTTTCGATGAAGAGACTGACCGATAGAAAAGAGAGCGAGAGACAGAGAGGAAGCACAAACAGTCGGGCAGGCAAAGCCTCTCTGCACCCAGTTTTCGTCCACTCCCGATCGGAGACAGGCAACCGCAGAAGAAGCAACTTTTAAAGAATAGAAAGTGTCTTGTTTCGATGCTCCTCGCAGTGCCGACAGGTGTTGCCTCAAAACTCGGAGTGCTCTCGGAGCCATCATGTATCTCCTAGGGAGCCCGAGAGCGCCGTCGAGCCGAGAGACAGCTGCCGTTCGGATTGATTGACATGACCGTAAAGAACCACTTTTTACCTCATCTTCTCCCCCCTCCTTCTCCTTGAAAATCTTCCGTCCCGACTCGAGCCTCGTGTTTGAATAGTGTTCTTTTGTGAGTGTCTTTCTTTTTCTTTTCTGCACTGCAGTGCGGCTCTGGTCTGTGTGTGTGTGTTTCAAATATTGGCCATAGTCTTCCTCGTCCCCTCTGTTTCTCTTCTTTCGGGCTTTCTATTGTTCCCCTCACGTTTTCCTTTACTTTTCAACCCCCTTTCACCACAGTTTCCTTCCCTCCTCCCTTTTTTTCCCAGTGCTTGGCGAAAAAGAGAAAAACGAATTCGTTTCGAATGATAATGGTCCTCGTTTCAAAAGAGGATCCCGCTGAGGTCCCTGTCTCGAGGTAACCCGATACGTGTGTCTACTGCTTCGTTTCGTTTCCTGCCGTCGATTCGTTTTCACCCCTTCGGGACTCTTCAAGTGACACAAACATGAATTTGTACGTACGCGCGGGACGCGAGGACGATGCGATCCGAATCTTTCTTCGCCTCGAGATTTCCATCGGAGGCGCGCCGTGCGCACGCTCTTTTGTTCCGCCCGGCAGTAATCGGCGGGTGAGAGAGCCGAAAAGAAGGCCGATCGGCCCCCGCGGCGAGATAATCTCGGAATCTGTTCTGCCGTTCGTCGCGGACTTTCCAGCCCATTGAAGGCCATCAAAACTGAAACGAACTCTCCTAGTTTTAGTCTTTTCGCGCCCGAAATATGGAATTCCCACTGTTCTCGCTGATTGTTCGGGAACGCCCATTTCGACTCGAAACGATCGTAAACCTGTCATTTCAGTCGAATCCAACCGTTTTTCTGCAGTTTCGAAAATGGGTGGATGACCGGTAGGGAGGGCAGTAACAAAAGTATTCACCTCCTCTCTTTCCCTTTCTCTCGCTTGATCGTAAAACGAGACCGGTTATTTGTTTCTTTCACTTTTTCAACGCTTCCTTTTCCTCTCTTTTTTCCATCATCGCCCATTGGAAGTCGTTCGGGTCAAGAAAACGGTCAGCCGGAAGCACGTTTTCAGCTAGATAAAGCGGGGGGATGAATGAGATCTCGCGTTTGGCAAACTACCAGATAAACGCTCCCGTTGTATTCATAACATTTTAATCCTAGAGCCGATCCGTCGAGAGCTCCAGAGAGCCGTCAGCGCGGGCTCTTTCATCACCCGGCACCGCCGTGTTGTGCTCATTAGTTAGGTGGAGGAGTCCCCCGCTCCAATTAAATCTTGCATTAGGTGTCGTGCGGGAGGAGCCTCTGCTCATTACCAGTGCTTCCTCTCGCCTGCCTCGTGCTAAAGCCCCAACAGGCTGAACTCAAGAGATACGGTGTTCGGACCAAAGAAGATGAAGAAGAAGAGGAGCGGAAACACGTTTCGTCCGTCTCTTCTTTCTTCTCATCACCTTCTTCTTCTTCTTCTTCTCCCGCAGCAGCATCAGCAGCGGCAATCGATCCGATTCGACCCCCTCGTCCCGCCACTGTATGTGTGGTTGCGGGGACTGCCTGTGTGTTTTCAATCTTATCTTTCTCTCACACTGCCAAACTGTTATTGTTCGTCCCTCCTCCGTCCATCGTCCGCTGCCCGTCCCTTTGAAGAATCCAAAATTGGCCGCCATGTAGTATTGCCGCTAATTACTGGCTATTGATTGACACTCTGTTGTCAGTTCGGGCGACACGTGAGATTAGTGATAGGAGTCCGATGGAGCGCACTTCGCTCGTCTCGCACTTGCTCGATAGAGCGCACGGTACCCTCCATCACAGAACGATCTCCCGAACCCTGCAAATCTATCGAGCAGCCGGCGGATTTCCTCTCTGTTTTGCCCTTTTCCTGCCTTCAAATCTTCTTCGTCGCCATCTTCTTCGATCCCGTCTTAATCCGGTCCGCGCGGCTGCTCGGGCACGCCTTCCTCCCGGATTCATTTCCGTTTATTTCATAATCGAATGTGTGCCCGTGCCATGTCGTGTATATGCCCCGTATGTGATTACATGCTGTATATGTACACGAGACTCGGTTTCGTGTGCTGCTTCGTCGTTTCCTTGCCTCTTCTCCCTCATTACGGGTTACTTATACGCTCTTGGGGCTCGAGTCTCGCTCTTTCCGTCGTGCTTATCAGTCGGTCGTTATCAGAAGAAAACGAAGAGAATTTCTTGAGCTCGCGGAGCCCTTCTTCTCCGTCTTCTTCGACTTCCCGTCTGTTTTTCTATGCATTTATGGCAAGCTCCGGGGAGCTCTCCGGAGCAACAGCAGCGAAAGAGAGAGAGAGCGAGAGAGTTTGCCCTTTTGCTCCCCAAGTCCCCTTCGTCATCGTGTTTTTCGTTCTTCCTCTCTGCCATTTTGTTTGATACATAGAGAAGAACAAGAAAATGCAGTAAAGTACACAGAACGAAAGAAAACGAAGGCATTCTTCGCCACCTTCGTTTGGGTTCAAAAAGTTTCCGATGCAAAACGTCAGGTTCCTGCAATCTGGTTGCATGTGAATCCGGCGTGCACCGTCATACGAAATCACTTCTAAAGATTCGTTTTTCTCTTAAACTTTCGCTCCTCTCCTTCTCACGCCTGAATTCAATTGTTTCAATGATTCCCCCCATCTCCGCATTGTCTCCTCTTTTCTCGTTTCCGTAACTGTAAACAATCGGGGTGAGGCAGCCGGCAAATCAATCGATTTCTTCCCTCTTTCTCTCTCTCTCTCTCTCTCTCTCTCTCTCCTCTCTCTCTCTCTTTCTTATCAGTCATCCACCACACCAAGTTCCACTTCTTCTACTTTAAGAAAAAAGCTGTTAGCCTGCTTCTGAGCCTGTCACGCATCGGATTAAGTGCCGGTTCCGAAGCAAGATCAGATCGTTGTCGCCTCGTTTTGGTCAGGTGCTTTCCCGTTTACTTGAGCTCTTTCCTGTGATTTTATGAGTGGATTGATAAAAGAAGAGCGCAGAAAATAAGAAGAGGGAAGAAGAAGAAGAAGATTCTGGCCGGTGTTTACTCCGATTCTCTTCCCATTTCCTGTCACTTTTCGATCCATTGCGAGACGATGTTGAAAATTGGCTGACGGATGGAGAGGACAGGTCGCAGAGCGAGTTTCTTTCGATGCAAATCTTCTTCTTCGTCTTCTTCTCCTCTTCCGATTCCTCCCCTCCTTCTCCAGCGTGTCGGACGTCTTCAATTAATGGATGTTCTCAATTGACCCCCTAAAAGTACTCCTCCGCCGCCACGGTGTGTCCATTCACTCGTCTCTTCTCTTCCGACCGAGAAGAAGTTGTCGCCTATCGCCGCCGCGTCGCATCTTATCCCAAAAATTACCCGAGAGAAACTCGTCTCTTTCTCTGTTTCTCCGTCTGCGTTTCTCCTCTCGACACACCGTACTTGTGCGCAGAACAATACGCGGGTCTCCAATCGACGCAGGCGATCTGAAGAAGGAGAAGACGTCTTCGCCGTCTTCTTCTTCTTTCTCGCCCCGCAACGCACCGTGTTGCTATTTGTCTTTCCTCTTTTCCCGTCTCCTCCTCTTTCTCAAATTTGAAAACCTCCCGGGAGAAAGAAAAAGTATGTATTTACCATTCCACATAGAAGAGTTCACTCGCGTCGTCTCGTCCCTCTTGATCTCCGCCGATCTTTGCCGAGAGATAGTTTGATCAAATCAAACGATTCTCTCGTTTCTCTTCTCTGCGTCTTTCCGCCGCGTGGTTTATGTGTGTTGATCGAAGTATCAAAATGTGTCCCTTCCTCGCTCCGAGACGAGAGCGGTATTCTCTACAGTCAGCAGCGCTTGCAGAGTGCTTACCGTAACCCTGTCTCTTCCAACATTAGGAGAAAGCAATGGAAATAGTTAGTCTCTTGCAAAAAAGAGCAGCCTCTCTCGGTTCGTGAAACATTTGTGTGCACTGCCGTATTTGGCTCAGTCTCTCTCTCTCGAGAAAAACCGGACAGCTGACACTATTTTCCCGAAACAGCCATGGTTCTTCGAAGCCACGAAAAAAGACACTTGGCGCTTCTCCTCGCCGCAGCCAAGAGCAGGAGACTGCTCGAGAACGCCGTGTTCACGTGTGTGTGGCTTCTCTCTAACTTCAGGAAGCCATTTGCCCCGTTGTGAGGGCAAAAGAGAGATCATGTGTGGAGACGCTTTTCCCACCTGCATCTTCTCCTCTCTGCTCCGACGGAGCCTCTCTTCGCTCCTCTCGTCGTTGTGTCGCTGCTGTCGCTGCCCAATGCAATTGACAGTTTGAAGATGAAACGAAGAAACGAAAAGCAAGATGTGTTTTCGTCCTTCCTCTTCTCCTCCTTCTTCCCACTTTCAAACAACTTTCAACTTTTTCCGACGCTCTATCCCGCTCTCTTCATCCGTTTTTCCGTAAACTACGTGTAAAATTCATACGGTTTTCTCTCTCTCTCTCACTTTGTTTCTCTAAAAACTGCCTTCACAAAAGCGCTTCCCAATCATCTACACGATTACGGCGTGCGCGCGCACTGGTTTTTTTTCGATTCGGCTGATGGTGGAAAGTGGCGAACCAGGCAACATGTGAAAAATTGAAAAACGACGATTTCACATCTCGATTCTCTCCTCCCTTCCTTGCGCCCAAATCGGTTCACAATGGGGGGAAAAACGAGGAAAATCGGATCAAAAAATGGTAGAAGAGAGGTCGAATCGTGTATCTTCTCACTGGAGGATCATCTACTGTGACACTATCTGCGCCCCGATCGGGGACGCTAGATGCACTATCGCTTTTTCTGTTTGATTTATTGTGCTCTTCTTCTTTCCCCCTTCGTCTCTGTGTATCTGTGCGAGAGCTCACTGTTGTAACAGATGTATTAACAAACGGGGGGTAGGGAGGGCGGGAAACGTATCGAGAGCAGTTCAGAAACTGCCTTGAAGTGGCAGGTTTGAATAGTGCGAATGGGCGACGAATAGTTCTTTTGCGGCTGTCAGATGCCCCATAAAAGAGTCGCAATGTCAGGGTTAGATGGTATGTTGATAGGAGAAGAGAGTCGACCTCCTCCACCAACACTGCCTCGCTCTTCTTCCTCGTCTTCTCACTTTCCGTCGTCATCCGTCCTCGCACTCTTCGGGTGCGACGGACGAACGGTGGGACGAGCCCATCGGGTCGATTGTCTGCGTCTCTCGCATCTAGCCGCTCTCCCCCTCTTCGCTCGTTTCCCATCTCCCGCACAGTCTGTCAGTCGATGACGGCCACTGTTAGTGTTGCTACGCTGCAGGCACGATCCACTTTCGATCGAAAACAAGGTCATCCCATTTGTTTTGAGCACGGCACACCGTACTTCTGGATGCCTTTACTTTCTCGTTTTTTTTCCTCTCCTCATGTCGCGGCCTGTCAGTCCCACACAGAAATGATAAGAAAAGCACATCGGGCGTCTCTCGAGTCTACGCGCTCACTCGATCAGTCGTTAACTTGTGTGTCCCTCTACGGTATTATCAATCATTTTCTTCTTCTTCTTCTTCTTCTTCTTCTTCTCCTCTCTTCTTCGTCTTCTCCCCGGCGCCTTCTGAATTCTGAATTTCTCCGCTCCCCTTCGTTTTCTTTTCCTCTCCTACTCTCTTCGTGTCACCTGCCCTCGTTGCTGGCTGACAGGAGGGGCAAGAAGAAGAAGAAGAGGAAACGAAGAAAGTTGCCAGTTGCTCCGTCTCTATTTCTCGAGCACCTTCGCCGCGTGCCGCCTCTCGCCGATAGACGAATGTCTTTTCTCTTCTCCTCCATTGTTTTCATATTGCCAACATTTTCCAAATTTTCAGGTCGTGCCGGCAAGCATGGAAAGGCGATCACGTTCCTCACACCGGACGACACGGCCGTCTACTTCGACTTGAAGCAGGTGAGAGAAGAAGTCCCTTCCGTCGCCCCACCGTAATTGGGTGCACTAACCTAATTCCCTCTCTTTCGTCGTCGTCGGCACTTCACACACTCGTGGCGCTTGCCTAATTTCGTTTTTCACACGGCGACGGCCAGTACTTGAGCTAGTTCTCTAGAGGTGCGCGCGAAAAAAAAAGAAAGGGAGAAAAGGGGGAACGAAGGACATATCCTTCTCCGTCCACCCCTTCTCCCTCCCAATAGAGAGGTTTTTGCAAAAGTAGCAAAAGAAGAAGAAACTCTTTGAGTCTGGTGTTGCAGGTTCTCGTCGACTCGCCGGTCTCTGCATGCCCTCCTGAACTCTCGAATCATCCGGACGCCCAAGCCAAGCCGGGAAGCTTCGCAACGAAGAAACGACAGGATGAGACGTTGTTCCTGAAGTAGGAGAGGAGGCATTGCCCTTCTTCTCCAGAGGTGCCGTCCCAGTTTATCTATTATCGATCCATTCATTGGTTTGTTATCTCTCTATTTCTCGTGGAGAATCTCTACTCTCTCTCTCTCTCTTTCCGTCACTGTGTCAAATAAACCGTATTGTTGCTGCCCTGACCCCACACGCATTCTTTTGTTCTCGAAGACGTTGCTCAGCGTTCTTGCCATATCTAATCTTTTTATTTTGCCAGTTTTCTTCTTATTCTTATTGCCCATTGCAATTCCAATTCTTTCTTCCAGGATAAACCGGGGAACAAATCGTCGAGACGTCGAAAAGGCCGTGCGATAAGCGACGCACGCAAAGCTCGTCAAGAAACTTGACGGGAATTCCAGGTGAGTCCCATTTTCATGACAAAACAACCGTGAACAGTGGGCCTGTTTGTTATTCTTTCCCCTTCCCAAATACCCCCCGAAATCAATTCCACCACAAAAGGAAGACCCCCTGGACGCTGTGGGAGACGGACAAGCGAGAGAAAGAGAAAAGTTGTGTTGGTGTTGCAGAAATCGAATTGAATACACATATTTGTGCCTTCTTCTCCTTCCCCTTCTTCTTCTTTGTCGTCAAAGTTGTTCGTGCCAACAACACCCCCAGCTGCCACGTTGACGTCGTCGGTCGTTGATTCGCGCGGAAAGTTCCAGCAAGAACAAGGAAGGAAGATGAGCGAGGAGGACTGGCCCTCGCCCAAATTTCGAGAACATGTCATCCAGCGACTGTAAGTTTTTTTCTGTACCAGACCTCGGAACAAGTTTCTCTCCGCTTCAGTGAACCTGAGCTGGCGAGAAATCGACAGAATGCTCCGAACCTGCCCGTTCCCGGAGATGCTCGGCAAGTCGAGGAGTACGTGTTCGCCAAGTGCATGTCGAAAGATGAATACATGCGGACGATAGCCAAAGTGATCAATGCTATCAACTGCAATAGCAAATCGGCCGCAGTGCCCTCAGTACTGCAGCCTTCTCAGTTCCACAGCCCTCCATGTACTACGGCCGGCGGAGGCACCACTCCCGTCGGATCCACCCCAGGATACAGGGCTCCTGTCCCGCCGGATCCGCAACCGACGGCCGCTCAAGCACGCAACAACAATCGGCCTGTTTCCGAATCGTCTACGGGACCCTCGGCAGCCGCTCCTGCTGCTACGGCTCAGCCGACAAAGACGACGACTCCGACGCCGACTGCTCCGAACGCAGCGAACGCCACTCCGGCCGCTGGAACCGTCTCCGCTTCGGCGGCCGTCGCGGCCGCTGTGGCATCGTTCCCGTCGCCTGAACTACGCGGCGCCGGACAGACGACTCCCGGAGCTGCTGTCGCTGCTGCGGTCAATGCTGGAGCAACGACTCCAGGATTCCCGAACGGGTCCGCCGCTGCTCCGGGAGGTGGTCCTTTGAACGGAGGAGGACCAGCGATGGGACAGCCACCGCCTCAAATGGGTGCACCGAACATGGGAATGGGAGGCCCAGGAGGTCCGGGAGGCTATGGCGGATACGGAATGATGGGAGGACCACCAGGAAGAGGAATGGGCGCCAACCCGTACGGACAGCCGATGAAGAAGGATGTGGTAAGCCGGAACAAAAGCGACGAAAACAATAATTTCTCTCTCGTTCAGATGGATCCGAATCGTGGTGCGTGGGATCCCCAAGGCCACATGTACCAGTCGCAGCAGTGGGGAGCTATGCCGCCACAACAAGGCGGACACGGCTACCCGAACGGACCGATGAACGGACAGGGAACGACGCCGACAGGCTCGTCTTCGGTCCTCGAGTCGCTGATCAACCAACCACAACAGTACCCCTCGCATCACGGAGCACAGATAGCACCGCCCGTCGATCGAGCGGGCAACCGTGGAGCAGCGGCGGCGGCGGCGGCTCAGAGACCTGGAATGTCGTCTGGAAATCATCAGTTGCTCAGTGTGGAAGAGCAGAACGTGTACAACATGAAACTGAGAAAGATGCGAGGATCCTGCGAAAGTTTGAGGTGAGACAATTTCTTCCCGACAGCCAGAATCGCAATGTGTTTTTTTTTTCAGAACTAGAGCGAATCAGTGCAGACATGAAGGAAACCATGAGGCGGCCCACAAGCTGGAAGTGATGCTGAGCGTTCTGGAAGGCCAAAGAGTCGTCTCTCTCGAGTATCTGAACCATCTCGAACTGTGGATTCAGCGGAAGCAGGACTTCCTCAACACTCCCATCACGAACCATCACATGGGAATGCAGGATCCGGTGATGAACGGAGACCACGGAATGGGAATGGGCAATGCACAGGTGCACAATCCGTATGGTGCTCCGCACTCTGGTTACGGAGCACACGGACAGTACATGGGCGGTCCGGTTCCACCGCATCACATGCAAATGCATCAGCAGCCACAGATGTGGCACCAACAGCAGCAGCGAATGATGCAGCAGGAGCACATGATGATGGGAGGACCGCAGGGACCGGGAGGCGGACCCATGCACGGAATGTACGGCAGAGAGATGGGTCACGATCAGATGACCTCGCCAGTGAACAGTCACCGACACGCTCCGTATCAATCGCCTGTGATGCGCGCCAACATGCGGACTATGTCTGGAGGACCTGGACCGATCGGACGGGATCGCAACTCGATGAGCGGATCCATGTCGGGTCCCAATTCAGGCGCCTCGATGAATCCGATGGGAACGCCGGCGCAGAAGATGGGAGCGCCCGGGTCGATTGGAGGAATGGCGGGACTGGACGAGTTCGGCTACGACGACTTCCTTCCGAATCCGATCGACGCTCTTCAACCCACTCTCCATGTCGGCGCTTCTTCGAACTCGATGGGCGGACAGTCGCTTCAGAGGGCTAACTTAAACGAAGCGGCCCGAAAAGAGCTCGCCGCGCTCGATGGTCGGTTTGAAATTGATCCGAACCATCAGAGACACGATGCTAACCACGTCATCGTCTCCTGCAAGATCCGGAACCAGCCGTTCCCATCGCTTCGACTCGTCGTTCCGACCACCTATCCGACTGGAGCCGTGACGATCGATCGCGAGATCCTCGACCTCGACACCTACCTGTACGACGATCTGCAGAACGTCGTTTACGAGCGGTTATCGAGGCCCGGACTGACATCTCTCACGGACTACTTGACTGCTTGGGTAAGAATCGCGAATCTCGAAACGATCTCGAAGACCACAGGATTATTTTTCATTTTTGCAGGAGGAGCAAATAACCCAGTACTGTCAGAACCAGAACAATCAGACGAACGGGCTCGACGCACCGTTCGGCGACTTCTTCTACGACAATCTGAACTTGTGAGTTAGGTAGTGCTTTCAGTTCTCTTTTCTTTCTCCGCATGCTCTTTCTGCTGTCACTCTAACTCGAAGTAGACTTTAGAAACATTTCCACTCTCCCATTTTCAAATTCCCGATTCAGGTCCAACGCCTTCTAATATCATCATCCATCATCATCTCATCTCTTCTTCTCTCCGCCGCCGCGCCGAAATTGCTCAGTTGCACAAAACTTGTACAAAGTGACCTCAAAAGCAGATAAAGATGCTGAAAGAAAGTGGATCAGTTCTTCGTCTCCTCCCAAATTTGCCAGTCCCACTTGCCCCCAGCATATCAAACTCCCTCACTCTTTTCTCTCGTTTTGTCTGATTTGCTAGTCGTTTGGCTCCGCCCCTTTTCCAACAATGTCCAAAACTCCTCATCGAAATACGGTTCCAGAATGTTCTTCTCCTTCTGCTCCTCCCCAATTTTTTCTCTCCCCAAACACTTGTTATGTTCTCTTCTTCAGCCCCGCCCCTTTTTGTGATAGTCCGCCCTTCGGCCAGCTGTAGTCGTCGTTGATCCGGCCTAGACGGTCTTTTCTGAGCAATCCCGTGGCTCCGACTTTCGCTAATCTAATGGCTCTCCGGGCAGGAACTCTTCTCCCCCCAGACGTGTGTGTCCCTGTTTCTCCCTCATTTCCGCTGAGATTTCCCCCCTTAAAACAAAAAACTCTCAGAATTACCTCAGTTTAGCACTTTTGAATCATCAAAATCAATCAATGCGACTAGTGATTTGTTTTAGACTTGATAGACTTGAAACGCGTTCAATTACCATTCAGGGATTGTTTCTTTTTATTCTCTCTCGCTCTCTCTTTCTCCTCCTCCTCTCTCTTTTCCTTCAAATAGTAGAAATGGATAGTTTCGTGTGATTACTCCTCTCCCCTAGTCTCTTCCCTTTCCCCCCACTCCCTCCCACCTCGTTTCAAATCTGTGATCATTCGATTTGTCTGCAAAGTATGTTCTCCACTTTTTGTTATTTTGTTTCCCTCCACTATTCCTGTACATTTCGTTCGCTCTCGATCCCGTTAATCGGCGAGAAGAAGAGGCGGGAGAGAGAGAGAGCGCCCACAGACTTTTATAATAAGTTCCGTTTTCCTTGTATTTTACATTGCATACATTCAATTATTATTTGATTCGTCTTTAACATTATAAAAGACTGCAAAAATAATATGTCTCGTTGTTTTCGCACTAAAGTTTTCAGATTCTTAGCTTTTATTGTTAGTTTCATGTGAGAAGTGATATGAAATAACTGAAGAAGTGCTGAATTGGAAGAGAAGAGAAAAGAAGAAGTGCGAAGAGTCGAAACCAGTTCGGAGGAGGCGAAGAAGACGTGCCAGAAGAAGAAGAAGACGTCGTCATCGACACTGGAAGCAGAGGGCGAAGAACGCGCCGGCCACGAATCCGATGCCCGCGATGCTCGCCGGACTGAAATCGGATCGGACGATTCGCGGGGGACAAGAGGTCACTCACTAAACCCAGTAGCGGAGTCGGAAGCAGCACTCGTTATCGCAGCACGTGCCGTACGAGAAGAACGTGTCCGTCTCCGGATCGGTGCATCTGAAAAAAACGATTTTCAGCAGGGAATCGCTGTCGAGCTGTGTAGTCGGACAGGATGAAAGTGCGCTCCATTGCACGCGTTGACCTTTTTCTTTTTTATGGGTGGGGTTCGATATCTCGCGATGTTCGTTTGTTTCTGAACTGATCCCTCAACGAAACTCCGTCGTAACTGATCTTGTGCGGAGGATTCTGCATGCATTTTATCGAAATCTGCGCGTGTTCGCAAAATGTTTGAATTCCTTGAATGCGTGCATGTTGTTTCCAACGGGAGCCGTTTAGGCAGAGTCAGAAATACAGCTCAGTAACTGCGCGTTGAATCGCGCTCCGCTGGACTAGGCGCGAAAGTTTGAAGGCCCCCTGAGTTTGCCTACGCGAAAAACTTCGGCCACGGCCTAGAAACCCCTCTTTCGTATTCGAAAAAGTCTAGCTGGAGCGCGATTCAACACGAATCTTGCTCCCGCTTTGCACTTTTTTCGGCGGCTCGCCCCGTTTCGTTTCGCAGCTCAGCAGTCCATCATCACCGTTTTTTCTTTGTTGACCCCATCATCAGCCCGTTCTTCTTCTCCTTCTTCTTTTTCTTTTTCTTTTCTCGCCTTTTTTTTGCGCTTTTCTCACTCCCATCTTACTCCCATTTGTGTTGGGCGAGAAAGCGAAGAGATGGGATCCTCCAGGGAGAATCGGCCGTCTTCCAAATTACCCGACCATTTTTTGGGGCCTTCCGGGCGGGAAAAGAGAGAGAGAGAGAGAGAGAGAGAGAGAGAGAGAGAGAGAGAGAGAGAAAGTGAATATGGCCAAATTGGTGGAAAGAAGACGTTGAAGAAGAAGAAGGCGTGTGGAATTTGAATAATTCCGTCGCCGACCCTCTTCGACTCGACGCAATTCGATTTGCAGGACGACGAAGACGTGGCACCACAGCCCCCCATCACCAGCAGCAGCCGAATATTTTCGGAAATTCGGAAGGAAGGAAGTCGACGCGGCGGCACCGATCAACAAGCAATTTCAGTAGTAAAGGAGAGAGCGAGAGATTGGGGTTGACTGGGGGATGATGGAAGTGCGCTCCACGGAGAAAACTCGTCATTCCCATTTCGGAATGCCCCCATAACTCTTCGTCTTCTTCCTCTTCTTTTTCTCATTCAAAACTGGGAATGAGCGAGAAATAAGAGGGCGCAAAGCTTTTACGCGAATGGACGGAGGGATTTCAATCTGGCAAAGTGAAAAACCGGGGAAAGAAGCGGCGAGAAGTCGTCATGAGAAGAAGACGTCGACGTCTTCTAACGTCTTCTGCTCATCTTTCGGCACCCCTTTCTCTCTCTCTCTCTCGGCAATTAATTGGAAAATCGAGAAGAAGAAGAAGAAGACGGCGTGCGCTCCTTCGCAGCATCTCGAATGAATCGGGCCGGAAAGGAAGAAGAGAAAGAAGTGTTAGTAGCCTTGTTAAGAGAGAAAACGGCTGATTTATGTGTGCATTTGACACCCTCTCTCCACTCCAGAAGACGTCGTCGCACAAGAAGACGTTGAGAGACAGAGACCTCGATTACTTTGTTTTCTGATCGAACCGAGTAGCGATGCTTTCTTTTACGTTTTCTCATCACGATAATAGAGTCGAAACGTTCGGTCGCTCGGAATGGAAAACGCGCTCCATCGCACTCGTTGTGCAGCAGAGCGCGATTGCCCTTTTAGAAGAAACTGTGATGACTGGGTGGAAAGTTCAGTGGAGCGCGGTTTCTAATCGAATTGCGGCGAAACAATGCACTATTGTTCTTTTCGCTTCTTTTTTTTTTTTTTGAGAATCCGCGATTTGGGATTCAGAGCCCCTCGGAGCGTTTTTCGTTATTTGCGATGCTCAAAACAGCGCGTCCGAGAGGCTTGTCCATTTTAATGCATAATAGATTGTGTGTGGAGCATCTCGATGCTCGGCGAGCCCGCACCATCATATCATGCTCATTTGTCACTTCCACTCACTCACTCACACGTGCTCCAAATTGGAAAGGTCTGGCGAGAGAGAGAGAGAGCCCACATCAATTATCATATTGAGCTCGTTACTGCTCAGAGAGAGAGCTTCTAGAGGATGTGCTCGGCGAGCAAATTGAAAGGGAAAAGAGGGATTGGGTTTCGAGCTCGCGGCGAGAAACACCGTACTTTCTCTCTCTCTCAAGAGGCATTTTAATCGGATTTGGTTGCAAACGCGCTGCGATGAGAAAAACTCACGTGTCCGGGTAGCATGTTTCGGGAACGATTGCGGCGCGAACCGCGACGCGAGCCGCGACGCACCAGCAGATCACCACGAGAAGGGCGGTGCGGAGCAGCGGCATCCACTCAACATGAGTGTGCCACGTGGCAACTTCTGAAGACTGGAAGACGTGACGACGACGGGGAAGAGGAAGAAGGAGAAGACGTTGTGGAGTGAGCGGGGGGAATGAGCACGGAGAGTGAATCTCGGGAATCTGCCGACGAAAAGGGGCGGGCCAATGGGGAAACGACGAGGCCACGCCCCGTTTTGAGAGCCCCCGCGACCCGAAATTGGATTGTTTTGATGAGAAAACCGAAGGAGAAAGAAGTGGGGGAAAACGGGCGAAACGAGACAATTTACAAGTAATATGCCCACTCCTTCCTCGTGTTTATGTTTTCAATTTGTCTTCTGCTTGAGAGAGAGAGATAGAACCAGATGTGAGAAAGAGTCGAAAAGGGGGCGGGGCTTATCTCTCACTTACGACGGAAAACGCGATGGGTGGTCTGGAATGGGAGCGAGGAGTTGATTCTGACGCGACGAGATGTGACATCTGCTCGAGGCGAAGAATGGAAAGAAGAAGGGGCCCGTCGTTTCGAAACGAAAGTGCGCTCCACTGGACACTCGCGGCGAACCCCGTAAATCGACCCGAAACCGTCTCTTCCGTTCAAGACCGGTGCCAACTCACGAGTCGTTCTAGTTGAAAAGAAAGCGATGATGAATTGTGCTTCACTGCACTAAGTGCGCGAATTCAATTCAGGCTGCGTATTTCAAGGCCTTGGCCCGTTCTTGTTTCAAACTTTCGCGCCTAGTCCAGCGGAGCGCGTCGACTTCAACTGGCCGATTTGCAGATTGAAATCTCCGAGAATGAGCAATCGCGCTCTATTGCACTTGAACCTTTTGAGTGATTTGAGAGAGGTCTTGACATGAGATCTAACATTGATCGTAGCTCAGTTCAGAGCGTTGCAAACGCGCGCTCCACCGAAAAGACGTCTGAAATCCGGGTGGTTCTTGTGCCGACTCGCCGATTATCCCGTCAAACGGCATCCGTCGTTTCAGGCTCTCGTTTACATAAGTAGTAGTTTCCAGAAGGGGAGCAAAAAAAACGAGAGACGAGAGTGCGTTTTCTTCGTTTTTTTCTCCTGCTGTTGCGGCCGCCGCCACGCAAGAGAGAACTTGTTTTGGAATGTCAAATGAGCCATGACTATGGGAGCTCGTTCCAGCATGAGCAGTACAATAACAATTGCAGGTTGCTCGCGGAGCACAAGAGAGAGAGAGAGCACATCGGAGCAGAAACGCGAGCACGACACTAATCTCCCGATGATGAGACATCAGAAGAATTGGCGGCGGCGGGCTCGCGGAGCCCCACTGGAAAAGGGTCAATATGATTTATTGAGGAACATGAACGAGCCCTCGTCTTCTCTCCATATTTTTATCGTTTTCTTCTTCCCGCCAAAACAAAAATATCGCCGAATCGTAAAGTCAAATGTGTGGCCGAACTATGGAAAACTAGGCCACGGCTCTCTCTCTCTCGAAACGCATGAATTCGAAATTCCAGAAGAAAAAACGAGAGAAAAAGCGGAATGCGACGAATAAAACAGCGACTTTTGAGGAGGAAGGGACGAAAGAAGGCAATAAAAATGATAGTGTGTGTGTGTGAGTGTGACCCGCCGAGTGGCTCGTCCGCAACAAAACGAGACACTTGTGTGGGGACTTATGGTCCCCTCGGGGGCGGACTCTGTCACACGAAACGAAGGAGTCGAAAGTTTATTGAGAGAAGGAGGGGGAGGTGTGTAGATACAGACACGAGAAAAAGGCGTCAGGAGCTCCCGAACTGAGAGCTGCTCTTCAGAAGTTGGTCGAGAAGTTGGAGCGGTCGGTGCAGCGTCACTTCCACCCAGCACGGCGTTTCCTGAACATTCAAACGGTTGAGTGCCAACTGCGAAATGTTTCACGTGGCGGACCGGTCTCGCCACGAAAACAGCTACAGTAGTTTGTTCAAAGCGAATCAAGGCATGCGCCTTTAATCTAATGTTGCTACGGTATACGCAATATTCTTGAAACTGTTTTTTCCTGGTTTCGCCCTTTTTCTCCCCAAAAAACAACCAAGAAGAATGAAAATAAATTTGAATTTTGAATTCGAATTGATTTGTTTGAAGCTACTGTACTTTTTGAACGTGTCAGTTTTTGAGAAAAGGTCTCGCGACGAAAAAAGAGCACAGGTGCATGTGCCCTCAAATTCATTTTGAGCCCCGATAAGCTCGATGAAAACTATTATTTTTTCTCTCTGTTTCTTTCGGTAAACTAGGAGAAATGGCCGAAATCTGGCAAAAAAAGACCAAAGAGAGTTTCAAAGCACATGTTTCGATGCGTTTTCATCAAAAAACATCGCAGTTGTTTTCGTCGCGAGACCGTTTTTCCCGCATGAACTTCCGATTCTCGAGAGGCTCACCTTGATGGTCTTCCTCTGATACATGTCACCCCACGCCTTCACGAACGAGATGGCGATTGTGCAGAAGTCGCGACGCATGCGATCGACTCCGCTGTCCGGCAGAGCAGTCGGCATCACCGACATCTGAAACTGTTTACTCTCTCCTCCTGCCCTCGTTGCTCGTTTCAATTGCCTACCGTACTCCTGACGGGCGCGTAGCCAGCCACTGCGGCCGCCTGTGCTCGTACCGCCTCGTTGCTCGACTCGCTTCGACGCATCATTTGCATGTACGCCCATCGAATGTCGAACACCTGAGATTCATTTCTCGTTTCCTTTCCGAAAAGACTGTACTCACCGTGAACGACTCGTCGGGCGTGAAGCGGTGCGCCCTCGTGCTGTACTCGTCGCCGTTCGCGTAGTCGAGGTAGCCGGAGCGGACGAAGATCTTGCAGTTGGAAGTGATGGAGACGTTGCCGTCGGCGTGCGCCGTCAGTTCGACGCCTCCGCCGATGTGCATGCGCGCCTTCTCGCTCGCCTCCGTGCGGTGCACATTCGAGAGCGCGCCGAGACAGAAGCGTCCCTCGTTCTCGCCGTGCGGGTTCATTCCGCCGTCGATGACCACTTTGCCGTGGTCGTGAGCGCTCACTTTGAACGTCTCCCCGATCTGGGTGTCCAGCTCGTAGTAAATGATCGAGCACCAGTTGTCGAGGGGCTGCACGGGCGTCGGCACGCAGATCAGGTTGAGATCGATCGGGATCTCGGACAACGCGCTCGAAGGCATCAGCAGTTGCTGCGGAGTCTGCTGCTGCTGCGGAGGCGTCGGCACGATCGGGAAGCCACCGTACTTCTGGTCGGGAGGCGTGCTGTTGCTCGGCCAATCGGCGAACGCGTCCTGGCTCGGTGGCTCTCCGAAAGGCTCGAACTCCTTCTTGGCTCCCTCGTGCAGCGACGCCTCGACGTTGGCGATGCGGTTCGAGACGACGCGCTCGTAGTGGTACGGATTGATGCAGATGTTGTCGGGATGATCGGTGGCCGTCTGGCACTGCACGAGCTTCACCAGCTCGTTCTTGCTCACCTTCGGCCACCGCCAGATGCGCGCATAGACGACGTGCGGGACTCCTTTGCGTCCGGCCACTTGAAGACGTCCGTCCAACGATCTCTGGAAGGCGTGATTCAGAAGAGGGCACGTCTTCTGACGCGACTCACCTGGATTGTCACGCATCCGGTCGGTTGTTTCCCGTTCGACGTGACCGCTGTGATGAGTGCGTCGAGCTCGATCCGTTTGTCCTTCAGCTTCTTCACCAGCGATTCGATGGCCTTGCGCACAAAGTCGCCGTCCTCGCCGCCCTGCAAGTTCCGCTGCTATCAAGGCGCCCTCTACAGTAAGCCGACGCCCCCGTCCAAAAAAGTTGTCTGTTTGTGGAGACATGACGCATCGAAAGTTTGTTTTCGCCTACCTGCTGGTAGCACTGCAACACGTGCGATATCTGCTGACACGAGTCCATCGCAGTCGTCAGCGCGGCTCCCGTGTTCTGCGACGCGCTCAGCGGCACGATCTGAGAAGGCACCACAGCGACGCCGCCGGCAGATGTCGTCGGCGGCGTCGGCGGAACGACTGGAAGGACGGCGGACGGTGCCGGCGGCGAGAAGACGTTGTTCGTCGGGTTGTACATCAGTGACGGCGGAACCATGAAGCCGGCGCCGAGCAGCGGCGATTCGTCGAGACTGGCCGCCGTGTGGATCGTCGCCGTCGCGGCGAGGTTCGGCGGTGGATTCGAAGATCCGGCGGCGACTGGGTAATAGGGCGGCATGTGCGGAACGGGCAGCTGGAATCGGAGGGACTAGAAAACGATGCGGGGGACAGGGACACTGACCTGGTATCGATTATGCGAGTTGTTGAAGTATTGCATGCCGCAGAGGAGGTTGGTGGGATACTCGATGGGAGTGTACGACTGGATCATCTGCTCGCCGTACATTTGATCGTAGTACATGGGACTGGAGGTGGACGGCTGCGACGAGGTCATCCCTGAAACAAGGATAGTGAAAGAAGACGAGAGGAGGCGGGAGAGGGGGGCGGAGTGTCTGCGGGGAGGACGG